>PVIC010007617.1:20284-50556 GCA_004025085.1 Thryonomys swinderianus | reverse complement strand
TGAACTACAAAGCGAGACCCTGTCTCAAAAAGCAAAAAAAAAAAAAAAAAATTTGTGTCTTATATTTTCTTTCAGAATCATATTTATTCCTTCCCCTCATTACATCCCCACATCAAATTTCCTTTGGAAATTTCCCAATCTACAAAGACTGTCATACTTTCTAGAGCTCATTTGCATCTACAGGTGCTCATATCAACGAGAAGATCTGGTATCTGCCTATCTGTGATCTACTGATTTCACTCATTAGTGTGTCCTTCAGGTGTATCCATTTGCACACAAATGAATCAATCTTGTCATTCTTTATGGCAGAATAATACTCCATTTTATTTTAAAAAATCACATCTTCTTTATCCACTCTCCAGTTGATGGGCATTTGGGTTTTTTCCAAGATTGAGCCATCACGAACTGAGCTGCTATGAACAAGGGTGTACATCTGTCTTTCCAACGTGATTTTTAAAATTCTTTTAGATATATTCCTAGCAGGGGGATAGAGGGTCAAATGGGACCCCTAGTCCTAGTTTTCTGAGGAATCTCCACACAGATCTCCACAATGGTTGCACAAGTCTACAATCCCACCAGCAGTGGAGAAGGGTTCCTTTCTCCCCCACAGCCTCGCCAGCATTTATCGTTGGTTGATTGTGTAATAGCGGCCATTCTTTGTGCAGTGAGATGAAATCTCAGTGTTGTTTTCATTTGCATCTCTCGAATGACCAGTGATGTTGAACATTTCTTCATATGTTTCTTAGCTGCTTTGACTTCTGCCTCTGAGAAGTGTCTGTTCATTTCAGATGCCCATTTTTGAATTGGGTCTTTAAACTTGGAGAGGCTGAGCATGTATATAAGGGGTGGGGATGTGTGGGTGAGTGGGGATATGGGTAAAAATGAGAATTGACTCTGTCATATATTGGTACCAACTCCCCAATGTTATGTGTGATTGTGAGATGTATATAAATTGTACCAATAAAGAATTCAATTAAAAAAAATTTGTGTCTTAAACATCAAGTTAATATAAAAAGCTTTTGTTTATAAAAACAACTATAAGGAGACTAGATAAATTATAGTTTATATAATAAACTATATATTATATATTATAAATATTCATTCAACAGAATACTCACTCGACAACAAAAAAGGAGTGAATTTTTGAAGCATGCAGTATCATGAACAAGTCTAAAGAAACAACACAACAGTTACATGCTACATGACTCCATTCACAGAAAAATTTGAATGGCTACAATTCATGTATAATGGCGAAAATTAGAGCAGTAGTTTCTGTGGGTACAGAAAGGGGCTTGTTAATTAAAATAAAAAAGCCAAAAGAAGCTTGCTGGGGTGGCGGAAGAGTTTGATAACTGGTTGTTGTTGCTTGCAAGTGTGTATTCATCAATAAAACACAACAAAAAGTGCAATTTTACTGTATATAAATTTACTTCCATTTTTTTTAATTCACAAGCTTATTTATCACCAGATTTCTTCCTCCTTTTAAAAATAGTGAGGGAGTTTAGTGGTAAAACAGAAAGAAAAAGCCCACACCAAATTCTGGGAAGGGAGGACCCGAGTATAAGCCTCCTCTCACCTTCTACCATCTCAACTAAGTGAATGACCGTCTCTGCCTCTCCTTTTCCCATCTGCAAAGTGGGAACACGTCATGAACAATCGCCTCAGACAAACTCCTCCAAAGATCAAAGACCAATAACATACGTACATACGGGGAAAACTGCTTTGTAAATGTATGCCAAGGAGATGGAGGAAACGAGTCTTTCCTAGCGGAGCACCGTCCCAGACTGCCCAGCTCTGCGTCATGATTGCTTCTCGCGTCTTCACACCTGGGTTTCTTGCCACCGACCGAAGCCACTGACTAAGAATTCATGGCTGGTTCCACTTTTCCTTACACATATGAGCGCGCGCTCACGCGCGCGCACACACACACACACACACACACACACATACCCTCCTCTTAACCTCTGACTGCTCTCCCTTGCTTTAGCTACTGTCTGCTCTGCAAGATGCCCAATCTGCATAAACCATGAAAATAAATCAACCTGGCTTTCAGCAAAAGGCACGAAAGGCAGCCGAGGCCGAGGCCCGGGACCCCAGCAGGGGAGCAGCAGCTCACCGCGGGCGGGTCACAGAGGTCACCTTGCCCAAAGTGGATCGGGGCCAGAAGTCGCTCGTCGGCGGGGTCCTGGCTCCCTCTGCGCCCCGCCCCCTCCACCTGTTCGGAGGCTGTGGGTGCACGCCCGCTCTTCCCTCTCCCGGGCGCCCGCGCTCGCGCGCTCTCTAGGCTGGTTTAATTTGACACCTTGAGCTTTGGTAACAAGGTGGGGAGCGCGGCAGCCACGGCGGAATTCATTAGGCCCAACACCGCGGGGCCCGCTCTCTGTGCGTTAATGACATCGGAGGGGAGGGAAACGAGACAGCCACCGCGCGAGATGAAATAAACATGAGGACTGTCAGCGGTGACAGGCTCAGCAAAGGGGACAAAATGAGCCAGGTAGAGACCTTTCCCTGTCCGCACAATCCAAACCGACAGCTCGCGGAGCCCGCCCCGCCCCGCAGCCTTCGCCCCACTTCCCCAAAGCTGAGGCACCAGGAGGGAGTCGGAAGGGGTGAGAGCGGCTGCGGAGGGGAGCGAAAGGAGGGACAGACAAGGAGATGATCATGGTTTTAATTTGTAAATTTCACTCATCAGCTTAATGTTGGCGGAAACCAAATTCCTCACCCTCCTTGGCAGTCCGGAAGTACCGGGAGCGGGCTGGGCGGCACAAGCCCGCAGTGCTGGGTTTGGGGGCTCCCCTCCGCCCCTCCCCCTCCCCCTCCCCCAGCTCTGTGGACCACGGTTTTTCCCCTCAGTGTCAGGCTTCCCCCACCTTCCCCACATGACTCCAGGGCTCCCTGGCACTAAAGGGGGTGCGGGAAGGGGGAAAGAAAGGGACGATAAAAGCAGGGGTGATGGAGCAGGAGCAGAAACGCTCCTTCTGCACATGGTCTCTTTTTGTTTTTGTTTTTTCCTTAGAGGAAGGGATGGGAGGGGAGGAGGCTGACAATGAGAATTCAGGCTGCATGTGCTCAACCACAGAGCAGCACGAGCTACATCCACCCGGTGCAAAGTCCTCGGCTTGCGTGCGTGCGTGCGTGCGTGCGTGCATGCGTGTGTGTGTGTGTGTGTGTGTGTGTGTGTGTGTGCACGCGCGAGGAGCAGAGCCCGCTTCTAGTTACCAGCTGTCAGGACCCGGACAGCCTCTGCAGCAGGGCAAACAGGCAAGGAAGCTCTCCAGGAGTGTGAGGGCCGCGTCTTCTCCACACAATGCAGGAAGAATCAACTGACTAGCCCCAGCTAAGTCAGGGCTGCCTTGTCTTCCCACTGAAATAATCCTGTGCCTATATCTATAGGTGCAATGAAAAAGCCAACCTTCCCTCCACTTGCCAAGAAGCTGATGGCTTCTCCATCTCCAGACCACCGTGGGCTGTGGTGGCCACACGGTGAGGTGAAGTCCAGCACTGCTTTTCCCCAATTTAGTCTGCAGACCTGCACAGCCAAAAGTGAAAGCTTCTCCCTCACCCTCCCCAGCAACTACCATCCTTTCTCTGCCACTTTTCTCATGGAGAAGAGCTGGGGACATACAGCCCATACTGTAACACCAAATACCACTGTTTTCTTTGGCCATGGACTTCTCAAGCAAAACTGTAATATTCTTATGAGAAGAGAAAGGAAAGCCAGCATATTTTTATTAACTATCATTGAAGAGAGTTCACAAGGGAAGTACAGGAAGGCTGGATCAAGTCAGAATTCAAACACAGACCTGACCCAGCATGGTCACTGTGAGCAACATGATTGAATGCCATCCCTGTCCTGTTCCTCGGAGGAGTGGGGACAAATGAAGCTACTCTGAAGTCTGTGATAAAGTCTGGCACAGAGCCGTGACAGCAAAGATGTAGTCAAGGACATGACTTGGCAGGTCCAGACCAGAGGTCTGAACAGCGGACGCTAGAAAACTTTCTGCTTATTTTACCTGTTGGTGGAGCACTCGTATTATACATGGGGGAGGGGGGTCTTCTTCTTTTCTGGGCCCATCACAGTTAGGCCAAACAAATTGGTTTTAAATCCTAGAAGCTCCCAACAAAAGTTTTGTCTGTGTTTAAACCGCCCCCCCCCAAAAAAAAAAACCCAGTTACGACTTTCCTTTCCTAGATGTCAGACACAGACACTTCAGGTTAACCCCTACAATCTCCAAAGAGAATCCCTCCATTAATAAGAGTTCTTTCGAAGTGTCTTACACTGAAAGGACTAGTTTTGTTTTAAACTGAAAAACACAATCACAAACATTTTGCTAAGGGAAGGAGATGCACGCTATCCGCTTGTTCAGGAAGGAAAAACGTGAGGATGGAAAACATGATTATGTGAGAGGACTGAACTGGACTGAGAGATCAGCCATGCTGCATTCTGGAACATTCCAGCACAGATCACCTGAGGGAGTCCAGGAGCACAGAGGTAACACGATAACCATCCTACCACACGAAAGGGAGAGAGGCAGAGGGTTGAAGTCACATCCATGACACCAAAGCATAAGTAAACAAAACAGACGATTCTTACACTATTTACATTTGAACTGTCCACCATTTTATTTCTTTTGGTCCACTTGTAATTGCAAGCTTGTCCTGACTGTGGAGAGCCCTGATCACCAGCATGTTTTCCCTCTTTTCATTACACAGCGGTGCCCTGCTCAGTTTCTAAGGTAACCTCTGCAGAGCTGCTTTCTTCCTATTTTCTTACCGAAGGCCTTCCCACTCAGAGAAGGCAGCTGACCAATTAACGAGTGCCATGTTTTTCTGTCAACAGTGCAAAGAGGGGCCTGCCTTCAGAGCTGGACAAACAGGTTTGATTCGTCGATCTAAAAGCTGAGGGTCCTGGGCAAGTGATTCAGCCTCTGTGATGTCCATTTTCTCTTCTGCGCCTTGGGTGAAAAGCCACCAATTTCTGTAAGTTAAAATATCCTAAGCGTGGTATCCCTAGAACATGCCTGGTGAACGGTCTGTGCTCCCTAAGAGCCAGGCGGGGAGGAGATGCTCACAGACTAACAGCACTTGTAAAGTTGCCCAGCCTCAAAGTATGTGAAAAATGAGCTACCAAAGCCAAACGGGCTTCACTGGCTACAAGAAAAGGCTACAGCTTGATAACTTCAAAGCATAGCTTTCAGTTCCCTTTCCCCACTGTTTATGAGGAGGAGCACTTACAAGCACCCCCAGCCGTAGGCCTTTTCTTTTCCTTCTTTGCACATTCTCAACCTCGCCTCCTCTCATAACCCTCCCCGGGTCCCCAGAGCAGTATTTCAGCACCCTGGTGCACCACACGATAAACTAGGCACCTGAGAGGAAATATGATGCTCAAACCGGCCTCTGGAGGTTCTGATTCCACTGCTCCTGCTTGGAGCCCAAGCACTGGTGGTGTTTTGTGAAAGTCCCCCAGGTGATTTTAATGTGCAGCCAGGTTTGAAAACCACTCTGTACCAGATACACTGGTTATTGAAAGGTTTATGCATAACATTAAAAAAAAACATTTTTATTGCCATTTTTATGGCCGTAACAACTTAGTGGGACGGGTAGGCCCACTCACCTGAAAAGGAAAAGCTTCCCACCCTCCCTAATGATTATACTGGGAAGGGCCTGGGAGGACCCCTAGGTCACCTCCAGTCTGTGGAGGAGGCTCAGAAAGGGAGGGAACCAGTGACTCCCCGCGGTGCTGGAGTCCTCCGTGAAGCTGAATCTTTCTGACTTTCTTCTTTTGACTCCAGCGGGTGGATCAGGGGTCCAGAGAGCCGCCCTTTTCTCTCTGCCTTTCCACTTCCCTCGTTTTGAATCTTTCCCACTGCTCCCTCATCCACTGGCACATTTTCACCTTTTAATGTTAAATGTTCAGAGTTTGAATTGCTCCGTATTGTGGCTTTAGTCGTGAGTGAAAGGGTGCTGTGAAAATCTTAATAAACAAATAAATAATTCATACTAGGTATTGGTCTCTTCTATGCACCACTGGGTTTCAAACATTTCTTAAAAGTAGGCTCTAACCTAAAAACCAAAATAAGTAAAACCTGTGAGCTGCAGGCACAGAGAATGCAAGTGGGTGTGGTCCTTACACTTCCAGGAAGACAAGCCCGGGGCACCTGCACACTCTTCCCAGGCCTCGGCGGGACCTGGAGTACAAACGAGGGTCCTACAGGGCACACAGGGCACTCGTGTGTGGTAAACAGTGCCAAGGACATAGTTACATTAGGTTTCATATCCTCCCTCTTGAAAAAAAAAAAAAGATCAGCTAAAAGAAGCACATCTGCTGGAATAGCTTACGTACTGTCGCTGGATGTTGAGAAAAAAATGAAGAAATATTGGAAGAAGTAAACACGATCAAGCTGCTAACCCCTCAAATGGAATTTATAGTTTCCAAGACTATTAAAAAAAGGTGTCTCCTCTCAGAAAGCCGGTGACAACCCCTAGGAATTGAGTGAATGCGTGTGGCTCTCTTTGTTCTCTCCCCTGATGCCTTAGCTCCTCGAGCTGTGTTTTCCTTCAGAAGCAAGAACCAGTGGAGGGAGGGCAGTTAGAAGCGAGGTGAGTTGGGCCACATTTCCCAAGGGCAATCCGCCCATAGGCCCCTGGTGGCCAAAAGAGGGGTTGGCTTTTTTTTTGGCAGCGAGGAAACTATCCCTTCAGTGGAACAAGGTAACCAACAGCCACAACTTACAAGAGGAGAGATTTATTTTGGCTCACGGTTTTACTGCCTGGTTGGCTGGCATCAAGGTAGAAACAACATGACAGCCGGGAAGTAGGGAAGGGAGGAGTGGGGACACGAATGCGGCAGGGGAAATGGAAAAAATAAGAATCAAGATATATCATGTAAAGCTTCAAGTTCTCAATGAAGAATGTGATCATAATCGATTTCTAAAACGTACCAGTGAACTCAAATTATTACAATAAAAATACACCTCCCAGCCCAACGCTCTAGTCACCCACCTCCAACCGTATTCCAACTCCAAATAATATATTCAGCTACTCATGATCAATGAAAGAATCCACTGACAAGCATAGCGCCCCCACAATTCCAGTCACCTTCCCAATAGGTGATAATTTTAGAAGACCTTTTACATTTAAATGATTACAAACCACAATTCCCTAAAACCCACTCACAGGCTGTTTCCTTATGGTAAATGGCTGTCATTGACAAGCTGACCAACTACTGATCAAACAGTAAGAACTACTGATCAGTGGCTGCATTAGCAAAATAATCAGATAGGAAAAAAAAAATAATCAGATAGGTTATTTTAAATGATTTTCATAATACAGATGAAGTAAGGATTGTAAAAGGATTTCTGTTTATTTCTTGGCCTATTTCTTTATTCCTTTAACCACCTTGCAGCTCCTAAAAGAACTCTTCCTCTCTCCAGTCCAGAGAAATCCGACTTGCTGTGAAGGCTACATCTGAACACCGGAAAGGATGTGAAGAAGAGGAGGCATGGGTGAAAAAGAAAACAAAGTCCCTTTGTGCTTACAGGTTATGCTATCCGTCAAAGCATTTCTCTATGATCTTTGTCATATTTCCAACTGACAGTCCCCATTTACAGACAAGATAACTGAGGCTGAGAAAGAAGTGACTCGCCCAAGGTCACACAGTCCGTCTGTCCTGGACCTCAGATCCAAGGCTTCTGATTGTAAATTCTGTGTTTTTCCCATGGCTCAAATGACAACATTCCCACTCTTAACCTGCATAGGGATAAGTCAGGAACCAGCTTAAAATTTCAATTCAGGAGCATCACGTCAATGTGGCACTGCCATTTCTCTGCAGTATAATCTTAACACCATTTCCAATACCCCAGCAGACAAATTTGCACATTAATTAGGAGTGAGGTATGTATTTGTATGTATTGGTAAGAATAATGGGCCATAAACTATTTTCAAAGGGGCACTTACTTTGTCCTTAATATTCCACCCCAAGTCCTCTCGCCATCATTCCCCTCCCGCCTCTCACTTACATTCTTTCTGATCACCCCCAACACACTCCTCAGCCTAACCCCCCTTCCTCTGGGCCTTAAAATCAAACAGCCATGGAGTTTGTTCAGATTCCCTATTCATCAAGGAAATGAATTCCATATGCATAATTCATTTCTTTTGTGAACTTTTTTTCCCCTGCAGGGAGTTAATGCTCCCCGGTGCATTGGGAACAGAGACGGTGACAGAAGGCCGAAAGAGTAAGGGTGCAAAATGCCTTCCCCGTGTAGCTGGGACCAACCAGGGCCAAAGGTCTGGCCTCTGCTGGCTCACACCTTGGGCTGGGCGATTCTATCTCGTCCAAAGAAGGGGAGATCCTGCACTGGTTATTAACAGACAATAGGTTCCACCCTTAAGGGCAAGAAGCCCGGGGAGCCCAGAAGGCTCTCCGGGCTGGAAGGCTTATTGCCCAGCCCAGGGTTTGCCTTGTGGGTAGAAAGAAATCGACAGAGGCCTCCTACTCCTTTATGTCTCAGCTCATATTAAAAACTCCAAATGAAACAAAGAGACATGCACGGTGCCCAGTGCTCCATGTTTAACAGCTGTTGCATTTGGAGAAGAAACAGTCCCTAGTCCAAAGTCAGTTTTGAAAAACGGCTTTATTAAGAGAGAGATTTACTGTATATGAAGTCCAAGACTAGAAACTGGAGGAGGAGCAGCTGAGAGAGACAGATCCGCCAGGCAGAAAGCCCAACTGATGCCACTGGCTGATGCCACCTTTGGCAAGACATGCTGACCCTCAGCACCCCGGACAGTGCGGGGCTTCGGTTATTAACTCTTCAGGAACACACCAGCGTTCCCAAAGTTCACACTTGCTGTGACAAAGAGCAAAACAGACTCGAAGGCCCGGATGGACCTTCTGCTTTAGCAGAAAACAAACTGTCAGGGAAATGATACTCCTTAGCATCTTTCTGAAGTTCTTTTAATCTGTCTTTTTACTTTTTTTCTTTTTAACTTCTACCCTTCTCCTTCACCCTGGGGGAAAAAAAAAACCTGACAAACATTGTAGATTGGGGATTCTTGTGCTTGAGTTGTTTGAGACCATCTTAATGAAGGGTCTTCATCTTGGGAAAGAAGGTTGGTAAATGCTTTAGAGGAGTCATTTAGGGTCCCAGGAGCCACACAAGGATGTATATAACTCCTAACACGGACAGGTCTGAAGACATTAAGCAAAGTAAAAAAAAATAATTTGTTGTATTTGTTAGTTACTTATTCTTCTGTGTGGTTGGCTACAGACAAGATAGGTTAAGGCAATAAATTAGTAGGGTACCAAAGAGGATTTACCAATAAACTTATAGCAACAGGAATTTTGCTGTGATTTCTGCAGGATTAACTTGTAAAGACAAATAAAATCCCTGGTGACTTTCATCTAGCACATACAAACTAGAAAACAGCTGGCAGCATTTTTACCCACTCAACACAGGAAGTAACATACCAAAGTTAGGCATTCAAAGTAGAAGTTACCGAAATATCAACATTTAGGGGCCTAGAAATAAGACCCTACCCTGGCTTCAGGGAGGTTATGATCCACTTAGGAAAGAATTGTACAGGGAACACGAAGGCTCAGTAAATGAGGAGCCGCTCCAAGGACCCAGGCACAGTGGTTTTCTACAATGGCCTTGGGGTCAAAAGAACATGAGTTTGAATCCCAACCATATCACACACTGGCTCTGTGATGGCAGACACGAATTTAACTCCTCAAATTTCATTTGCCAAATAAATACTACAACATCACTTCTTCTTGGGATGTTTGTAAGAATTTAATTAGTTTAGGGTATGCAAAATAACTCAGTAGTAAGCACAGCATGTTATATATCACACAAAGCATCCAAAGCTTGTAGCTTGGGAGGAAAAAAATAAGTCAGGATATTAACTCATTTATCCAATGGAAACAAACAGAACAATATAAACCGATGGACCACAGATAACAGCACTTGCACAAAGTTGAAGGGCGTATGCTGGAAGTTAGAAACCAAAATGCTTCTCCATCTACAGTATGCCGTATACTTGCTTTTTTTTTTTTTTTTTTTAGACAGTGTCTTGCTTTGTAGTTCAGGCTGGCCCTGAGCTCACTATGGAGCCCAGGCAAGCCGCCACGAACTCAGCAATCCTCTTGTCTCTGCCTCCCTAGTGCTGGGATTACAGGCGTGAGCCACCATGCCCAGCATTGTGGTATGTGGTGTTGATTGTTGGTGGGCGTGAGTCTCCACGCCCAGCATTGTATGTGGTTACCAGGGATTGAACTCAGGACCTTGCGCTTGCGAGGCAGGTGCCGGAACCACTGAGCTAACCCTCCGGCCCGTATACTTGCTTTTGAAATGGACTGGACAGAATGTGAGTCAGGGACAATGAGAGAAACCAGCCTCTGAGGAGAAAGCCAGGTTTTGCATCCTAACGGCACTGTGTGTCCCTCGGTCTTGGCCTCCCTATCTGCTTGGCAGAGCTCAAGCCCCAGACTACAGAGTCTCCTTCCACTCCTGAATCTGGACAGTGAGTGGCTTCGCCCTGTCATGGGGTGGGGAGAGCATCTGCAACACCCCATTTCCCTGCTCTGTGCTCCCATCTTCAGGCTTCATTAGCATATCTCAGCAGTGCCTTGATGGATGAAGATAGATGGGGAACATCATCCTTGGTGAAATCACTGTTTCATCAAGGTTAAACCAGCCTCGGGTTTCGCCACCTCCCTTTGTTTGGCTAGGTCTCTAATAACAAAATTAACAGCAGAATTAATGCCCAGGAGGCCCCCAGTGAAATATACTGATGTCCCCAGAATGAAGCTTGATCCTGGACCTCCCAGTTTATAATGCATCAATCAATCGCTTCCATACTTTATCTTAAAATAAAACACCACCTCCATCGAGCAGATGCCTGCCTCTCTGTCCTCTCATCCGAAACAACTGGCCTGCGTGGGAGAATAAGAGATGGACGTCTACACTTCGGAATTGTCACAATGACTACAGCCCGAGCAAGAAATGAACATTAGTGGGTCCTGTGTCCTCAAGTAGACTGTGTGCTTCTCGAAGGCAGACAGCTTTGTTCTATTTCCTTTCGACATCTCGGCAGACTGTTTTTCAGTGAGGCAATTACTGTAGCTTCACAAAGTCCTTGCTGGTATTAAGGAAACTGTGTTTGCCATGATGGAGACACCTATTCAGATCAATAAGTGCATATAGAGCACGTGATACCTACAAACACTTCATGGGACAAATTCATGTCCTCATCATAGGTCTTAGCAGCTGGGCACAGTTGACAAGTTGAAATCTCACTCCTAGGAGATTTCACGTTTCCCACTCTACCACTAAGATGTGTGTGGATATTCCTCCACGTGGAAGGGGACAGATACCCCTATATCCTTGTCTGAGATCTAAAGAGATGTCTCCGGTGAGTGCCAGATCGAGTCTGGGATCACACCTGAGTTGTTTTGAATACTTTTTTTAGTAATAGCCACAACTCCCTGGAACAATATGTCCATGCTGTGGGACTGTGCTTGGTTCCCTCAGTTCTGAAATGGAGTGACAAATTCTCAAGTATACCTTTCTCAGAGAGATGTGATAGAAAAGTCTATTGAAATCCCACCTAAAAATTGGCCACAGAGGTAACAAGCCTAGAATCCCTGCATTGTGGGGGATTAAGGCAGAAGGATTCCAAGTTCAAGCCCTGCTCAGGCAACTTAATGACTCAGTGAGTCTCTGTCTCTGTAATTAAAAAAGTGTGTGTGTGGGGGTGTAGTTCAGGGTGCAGACTCTGAGTCTGATGCCCCGTAAAGAAAGGAAAATGAGAAGTAAGAACAACAAAGATGCAATATGTGTATGTACCAGTAACCTACAATCAATATATACTCTAGGTATTGTAAACATAAACTAATAAAAAAATTTAAAAAGTAAAAGAAGAGAATAGGCATGGTACAGATTAACAGAACTAGAGATGGGGCTTAGCGATATGAAATTAGAATATTCTCACCTTTCTATTCAATGACTTTCTTTTTATTAGTGCATGTGTGCAATGATTGCATCCCTTGTGGGGAGTTGGTGCGTGTGCGTAATGCATCTCAATTCTTTTGCATCCCCTCCACTCCCTACCCTCCCTCTCCCTATTGACATCTATTGACCCCCTTTCCATCTGAGAAACTTCCAGCTCCCTACTTCCTATTATCTATTGTTTTATTTTTTTTCTTTACTTCGGGCTCCTCATATAAGAAAAATCATGTGATAGTTAAGCTATGGGGGGGCAGTAGTATCTTATATGACCAATCAGGCCACTTACTTCTCTGGACCTCAATTTTCCATGAGTATTTGTGAAGATCAAAGTCTTAACATCTATCTTGTTCTAACTTCCTTAAAGGAAGGGTGTTGACTGAATACCAAAAGTCGCCCTGACCATGTGAAACCAAACTCCATTTGTGACGTTTGCCCTAGAAATTCTCTCCCACCAGTTGGAAAGGTTGGAACTGAGCAGGCAAAACAAAACGAAAGAAAACTCCTTCCTCATAGCATTGGTCTGACTTGGAACAAAAGCTGAAAGTCTTCCAACCCACAGGTGGAAGGTACAAGGTGAGCCTACAAGCTGTTGCTCAACCTCCTGTCTGTTCCTCCCTGGCAGGCAGCGGAGGGCGGGCCTCCAACCCAGCCAGAGATAGAAGACTTCACAAACTGCTTTTGGTTGCAGCCACCACGTCTGCCACAGTCACACAGAAAGAGTCATGTGAAATGAGGGCCAGGTAGGCAGGCCATCTGCAGACATAGCCGGGGCGGGGGCAGCTGAGGAAGGCTGTCTGGGCCATCTTGCTTCAGTAACAAAGGTTAGGCCTTCAGGCCCCATGGAGATACCTAAGTGTCACAGGGGGGCCTTGCTGGACATTTTTCATGAGAGATAGATAGATAGATAGATAGATAGATAGATAGATAGATAGATAGATAGATAGATAGATAAATGGACCATACTGCACGTCCTCTTTTGTTCCCTTCCCTTTGCCCAGCCACTGAGTAACAACCACTACAATCAGTATCAGGAGTCTGCGGTGGCACCTGACCATGGAAAGTGACAGCCCGAGGCAGCTCAGAGAGGACCCAACTGAAAGAACGAACGCGTGGAGTGGAATTTTAGAAATGCACAAGGAGCATTCGACTCCAAGTCCCAAAATGGCCGCTTTGAGAGGCGCAGTCTGAGGGCTGGTCCCCCTGTGCACAGGGAAACAGAAAGGGCCCAGGATGTGGGCATCTCGAAAAGCTCGAAGGGTTCCTCACAATTTCAAAACCCAACATTCAAGTCTATCTACCTCCTGGAAGCATCAGCTCCACTAAGACTTCTCCACTCTGATTTTGCTGGTGCTGCATCCACCACAATAAGCCACGGGATTTTGACCTGTCTTGGAAACAAGGGCCTTCAGCATCCCACACAAATTATCTTAACTGTTGTGCATTATTTTGTCATCATCTGTGAAACACCACCATGCCATTCTCATCCTGTAAATATTATCTAAGTAACCACTGAAAATGAACTCATAGTGTGTCTTCCATGTACCCTGTGAACCAGCTTCAGCAGCAAAGGAGAGAGACCTCTCCGCTCTCTTATAACCAGAATGGAAAGAAGAAATAGTTCTTGGTTTGGGAGCATAATGCTGAGGACACAAATGAAGATGCAGAAGCCTGTGACATCCACGGTGTCCACAAGGCTCATCTCCACTCGAATTTCTACCTTTTAACCTACAAGAACATTGACAGCAGCAACTCCTTACAGGTGCCACATGTTCCCCGTGATAACAAACCAACTCCTGCCTCTTTTAATGTCTCCCAGTCCCCCCTTTGGGGTTTGTACTGCTGCCCCTTTCAGGCCAGAGCTCTGAGGCACAGAAGGGATGGGTGACTTGCATGAAGCCACGATAGGGATAGCAACAAGAGGAAGGACTGAACTTGGCCTTCTTATACAAAGCCAGTATTTTGGCTACTGTGCAGTTCCCGTAGAGAAGAAAAGGGCAGGGAGTCCCTGTTCTTCTCGGTGGGGTAGTGGGGAGATGGTCGCCCCCTCCAATTCATTGCAGAATCATTTCTTCTTTAAGCATTTAGTTCCAAACCCTTCCACTGCTCAGGCACTCTGACCCTGAAGGCCTTTCTGCCTGGGCAGCTTGTTAGAATCTGCAGAGAGGTAACCTCCCGGAGCATCCCACCGGAGGGTGAGGGTCGGAGCTGGGAGAAGGGCAAATCATAGGAATCACACCTTCACTTCGCCTGGGGGCTTTGTTTCTCCTGTCCCACTGAACAATCAGGACTCCCGCTGCTCCACTTGTCTTTTTCAACCAGTGAATGCACACGTGTGTGTATGTTAGCAAACTGGTTGTTTCACATTCCCACTTGCAGTGAAAAGGTTTTCTGGGCTCAGTAGGCAGCACCGAGAGGAGGGTGAAACTTTTCTGAGGTTCACCTTTGGGTTTAGGAGTCAACCTACCTGCACCAAAATTTCCAAGGGGAAACTGAAGACTGATGTGTCAGACATCAGCGCTTGGCCTTAGTTGGGAAGGTAATCGATTTAAAAGATGCTCTTGGATTTTATCCACCCACCTTGGCTCATAATATTTTCCTACATCTCACGGTGGCCAGGGCTGACAGTGCCCCACAGAAGCCATCTGCATTTTCCTAAAGACCAAACAAGAAGAGGTGCAGAAATGTGTGCAAGTGACCACGCTGCCGCTGTTGCTAGGCAGCATGATTATGTCCATTCCCTGCTGCTTGGCAACCGGCATTTCCCATCACGGACACATACAGCTACAGCAGCACCACAAGTACCCTGAATTGATGTCTTCTAGCTTTCAAAGGAAAGGGTTGAATTTCAAGGGAACTTACGGGTCTTAGTGGACCCCCTCAATATCCCTCCAATATTCAGAGCACTTCTACAGCAACAAGGCTCTACTTAACCAGAAAGTGTTTCCTTTGTGACACCTGAGTTTATACCTGATGGTTGCTCTATGGAGTGCAGTGATGAGCCAGAGGGACACGAAAGGAGACTGAGGCAGCAAGTTGGACCTTCTGGTGGAGAAGGCTATGCTGTCCACCCCACATCCTCAAAGGACCCATTGGTGCATGATCCTCTCCCTGGGATCAGCCAGCTAGTGGACTAGGGTACAAGAAAAGGGCCGAATACCTTGCACAGCGATGCCTTTCTGTGGTTCCCCAACCACATGTCAGGGGAGATTGGCCAGCCTCTCCTGGGGGCAAATTTGTCCCGCAATCACATAGAGCTCATTGGTCACAATCTGTCAGCTCCTCTGTAGCAGATCCAAAGCCATTGACTTATTGTTCAAATCGAATAGCTGCTTACTGAATAATGGGACTCCTTCAGCTCACCTGCTGTCATGAGTGATACAGGCACAGATGACCAGAACCCCACAGGAAGTTAGCATCTTTCTGAGCACCTGAACTCACCAGGAAGGTCCTGGCTTCTAAGCGACTGCCCCTGGACACCACAAAACTAACTCCAATGCTCGTTATGCTGTATCTACACATGGATCATACAAATGTTTTTCTCTGTTCTGTTTTGGCCCAACTTTGTAATGGTAATTTCTAGATAAATCCATCATACAGACTGCTGCTGTGTATTCTAGGAAGAGCAGTCTCTTCATACCATCAGGGACTAGAATGCTCTATAGGATTTTCGGGGTTTTTTTTGTTGCTGTTGTTTTGAGACAGTCTCACTGTGTAGTTCAGGCTGGCCTGGAAATAACTATGCAATCCAGGCTGGCCTCGAACTCATGGCAGTCCTCCTGCCTTAGCCTCCCAAGTGCCAGGATTACAGGTATGCCCCACCACTCCCAGCCCTTCGTAGTATTTTGAGAAACTCTCTAAACATCACTCCAATTACACTCTGAAGTTGGTGAGATCACCCCAAGTGATAACCTCACTGGTATTTCATTTTCTTCTTAGTCCCAGCTGGAAAATTTTTCCCCTCATTAAAATTAACGAGGTCAGTTTCCCAAGCTTAAGATACTGAGCAGTCTTGTTGGTGGAGTTTTGTTTCTCAAATTGAGCTACAGTTCTATAAGTGCAGAGTTATACTAAGCATCATTTACTTTATGGCTGTGTAATAAGAAACCAAAATGGAAGTCCTAAGCTCTCCTCCTAACATATCCTACTCTTCAGCAGCCACAGGCAAACACAAACCACACCCCCCCCCAAAGTGACTAGGCTTCCCCTGAATGCTGACCACGGAAAACCTCACCCATGCTTTGAAGCAGTAGCTTAGTGGAAAAAATACAAACCCAGGCCCTCTAAGTGACTGGGAGGAGAGATCCCGGTCTTACGGGCATTTGAGAAGAAAGGCTTGGTTTCTCCGGGTATCTCACAAGGCTGTGGTGTCCACTCAGAAAGGAATCTGAGGTGAAAAGTCACAGGGAGAAAGAAGGACCATCTGTCCTTGCACCCAGCAAACAGGTGAGTGTCCAGCCAAAATTTAATGTAACCTCCGGTGAACAGTCACAAACGGCCCACACAAAAATAAAGAGGAAACAAATGCCATGTCAACAAGTAATAGTGTACTTAATGCTACAATTCTGGTGAAAGGGAGAAAGAGAAAAGGATAAATATAAAGGCCAATTTCATAAACGAGGGGAAAAGACACCATCCAAGGAAACTATAAATACTTAGGTCCCACAGGCTGCAGACAGCCAGACTCATGCCACTTGTTCCAAGCTGAAACAAAATGCTTTCAAGATGGTCCTGCGGTGGGGAAAACAGCCCGTTCAAGCTCCTTTCTTCACTGAGCCTTTCAACATCCTGTTCCGTGGCTAACCCAACCAACTTCGTGTTCTCCTTTTCTCCCCCATCTCTATAGACATGTGTTTCAATCTAAATAAAATCTAAGTGTAACGGAGATCAAAAGGGAAAAGAAAGGGAAAAGGAGATGCTTGGTCCCGGAACTAAAGCCTTGGAAGGGGGTGTCCACTGACTGGAGGCCACCAGATTTGTCAAGGCCCATTTCCTCGAGCTGGGCAAGGGAAAAGGGGAGCCGGCTGCTGCCATTGTTGGAGGATGAAAGTCCAATCGGAAAGTAGGAGAGGGACCCGGGCAACCTCATGTGATCCTGCTCTGGAAGCCAAGTGTGTGAAAAAGGAACAGGGCCTGTGAGCAGGGTACACCCAGCCGTCCTCACTGCGCGTGCGTGCCGGAGGGGGAGAGCGAGGCCCCTGGGAATCTGCACCCTCGCCCCCTAACAAACCTTAATAAGTGAATGCGCAAATCCTCCCAAGGAGTCTGGCTATAGGAGACACTGGTCTCTACTGAATCAAAATCTGTTATGTTGTAATATAATAGATGTAAATTAAAACAGAAAATCTATCATGCCTCTAATGTGGCCTGATAGCTGAGTCTGGGAATCCGTACGCAGAGAGGCACCAGGAGGAAGGTGATGTATGGCGCGGCTGGATGGAGGGTGAAAAGCGTGGCGAGATGAGCGGGGGACGGCGCAGCCCGCTCGAGCTCCTCAGACCCAAGGGCAAGAGACGAATAAATGTTGATTAGTGTTGATTTTGTCCGACAAACGCCTGTCGAGTGACAGTTTGGCTAAGCTGCACTGAAAGAGAACCATTAATCTTGGTCTGGTTTAAGTAGAGTATATTAATTTGTGTCATTTTTACTAAGTCGCACCGAGAAAGGCCTCTCACTGCTTTGCATTTGACTGCTTTGGTGGTTGAGCCCGATCCCCCTCCCCCCCTCCCCATCCCCCCTCTTTAAAACAGATACCATGGTGGCAGCGGTGGCAGCAGCAAATTCAAATGGCACAGCAGGGGAGCAGAGGCCTGAGAGCTCCTCTCCTGGATTAAGAAAATAAACTCCCAGGGTGTTGGCATAGCAACAGCATTTCAGACGAACTGCTATATATTCAGTGATTAATAAATTAACATTTTTACAGTGGTTCCTCCTTTTCGCCCCCACCCCCCCACCTTCACGATAACCCCCTCCTCACGCACACACGTGACCTTCCCTAAGCCGCATCTCTGGCCTGGCAGGAGAGGGAGGGGAGAGGCCTGGCTGGCTGGCATCGAGCACCCGCAACCTGAGAGCGCGCTCTGGCCGCAGTCGCCGCCTCCGTAGAGGCAGCAGGGCTTCTTGTCACCCAGGGGCCGCCGGTAGGCAGGGGGCCAATGGTGTGTCTACCGGGAGGCTCCAGGTATGTTCCCAGAGCACAGCCCTCAGCAGCAGCAGGCCCCAGCCCCGAATCCTGCCTTCCTCCAGGCCGGGAAATAATGAAGAGTTAGTTATCATTCCTCCCACAGAACATATTCCCATGCAGTAAGGACTAGGAACGATGTCCAAGGCGAGCCCCGCTTCCCACAGTGGGGCTGGATTAAAAAGAGAGTTTGCGACATCGGATGGTACCGGGATACTAAGACAAAGCTGACACTTGCCTTTGGAGCGCACGGTCTTCGCTCACAGGGTTCAGCTGGTGTGGGCAGTCTGTATTCCACGGAGGGAATCCAAGTGGATTCGGAGAGGGAGGAAGGGATGCACAGACTTTAGGCACTGCTGTGCGGGTCCAGGCCAGACAGTCCGAACAGCAAGCCAAGCTCCGCAGCATTCTCCTGCCAGAGTCATCACGAAATGATACATGCAGGGAGAAGGTAAACCTTGCTTTCTGTAGCTCTTCGCTGTGTCAGTGCCTCGTCACTGCTCTCCACCGGGCCCATGGCAGAAGGGCACTGGTGTCATCTCCGCTGGGGAGTCGCCTGGTCAGAAAAGCCCACACACACAGCCTCTGGCCAGACGTCCTAGAAATGCCTCAGTTGGAGGCTTGGGAAGCCAGGAGGAGCGCAGCCCAGGCGGCAGTGTGGAAGCTGCCGCCCACACGAAGGGACGGTTCACTCCGCACAGGGGCCTAGACCATCGCCACTGCGGAAGCCGTGTGCACTACAGGAGTGATGCACCGGCTCTCCAGGGAGAAGCGCGCCCACCTGCAGCCGTGCTGCCCCAGAGCTGGACGGCCACATCCAGGCAAGATCTCCGGGCGACCTTCCTCAATGAAATGGGAGAGTACATGATATAACCTTGTGAGGAGCTCGAGGCTGCCGCTGGAGGTTGAGAACCAAAAGGCAACAGCGAATGGCCTGTGAAGCCAAACATATGCCAGGCACTGTTTCAACCGCTCTGCATGTTCTAATGATGAAATGGGTGTCTATGAAATAGTCACCCTTGGTCTTCTTGTTACAGAAAAGAGTGAAGCAAAGAGAAATTCAACAATATGCCCAAGTCACCTAGTGACTCGAAAGAGCTGGGACTCAAACCCCGACATCGTTTTCATGCTCTTAACCACCGCGGGACAATGCGTCCCGGGCTACGTGACATCTGCAGGGAGACGCCTTAGCCATTCCGTGTTCGCGATGCCGCCTTCCACTCAAATTCTACAGCTCTGACGAAAAGCCTATGCTGAGGCCTTTGAAGAAGAACACAAGGGAAACTGGTAATGGAAACTCCAGTAACAGACAGTGATGCAATTGCTTGCAGAGTAAGAATAGAGAAGATGGGGCCAGAAGAAGAAAAGGGAGACTGTTCATTTGTGCATACCCTAAAGCGAAAATGAGGACCCATCAGAAAGTTAACTCTGAGTCACCACTGTGCCACTAAGAGACTCCCCTGACCATAAACAAACTCGGGTTTTCTCATGGATAAAACACTGTGGGTTTTCTCATGGATAAAACAGGAAGTTGAGGTTTCCTAGAGGCTCTTCCACTTTCTAACTGAAGAAAGTTGGGGTCCAGAGACTACAAAGTCAATTTCCCACTTTCTGGTGAACTCCAGCCGTACTGGTTACAGTCTTTGGGGTCTGTTTTGATGGCCACCAGGTTAGTGGAGTGCAGCACGGTGCTCGCGGTCAATGTCATGGGCACTCAGTGTGTCTATACTATTGACTCTTCCTCACCTGTCTGTTAATACATAAAGAGGCCTAGGTAAAAGGGTGCTGGGGAGGTAGATATAATGTAAATTTGATAAAAAAAAAACCCACAAACACAAGACACATGTGCTCTCAAATCCATGGTGGGCCTATATCTTCTTGTACCCTAATAGTACATTCCTTATTCTTAAAGGCATATGTGAATTATGAAAAATCCATAGGCTGAAGGTCACCGATCCTAGTTTTTCCCGTGTCCAGGAGAAAAGCCTCCCTAGAAGCTGGACAGGAGACAATTAGCTCCCACTATGCTGATCACCTCTAAAATCAGAATATCTGAGATTTCACTGCCTGTCAAAGGGATATCATGGGGGGGAGGCTTGCATAACAAGAACAAAGAGGCACTAAATGATACCTCCCTTCTCTGCACCTCCAACTTGGGTGCAACCAAGTCACTGAGGAGGCTATTAAGGCCGCAAGAGCGTCAAGGTCCATTGGTTTCAGAGCAGAAGGGTATGGGTCAGCCCCAAGTAATCATGGAGATAACAATAACAGTATCAGTGTTTGTCCGGAGAGGGGGCAGTGTGAAAGGAATCACATTAAATCCAAGAGGACTCAGATCAAATGATGCTAAGGGTCAGACCAAATCTAACAACAGCCTGTGATTTGTGTCCATGCCCCTGCTCTCGTTTGCCTCTCCACAGCTGACGGCCCATGAAGGTGAAGGGTGTCCCTGAGTGTTGCCCGGGCTTGGCTTGTGGAACAAGCCAGTCACAACCCGTTCTCCCCAGCCCTTGGCTGTGCTGCCCTGAACTGTCTCCCAAAAGAACATTTTTATATGTGCATACAGGTAAATGCAGACCAAATCTGTTTTCATTTCCTTAACTGGTATTGTTTTTCCTTTATTTGCTGATTTAACTTCCTGATTTCATATGCACATTAATTGCTTTATTCTCATTTGTTTAAACTGTATTAGGATGCAAGAGTCTGTCAACTAATATAATATATCTTGTTTATAGAGTATCTGTTATAGATTGTAAACAGTAATGCCAGGGATTGTCTATGTTGTTGTTGTTTTCTATCACACTTGTAAACATGCCCCAGGGCTAAGCAGCAATGAGCTTCTCCAATAACTAAAATAAATAATGAATTAAATAAGTACACTTGTCACTCCCATGTAGATTATTAATGCGTTGCCCCTTGTCTCAGGAAAAGGGTCAATGCAGAATGATACCTCCTTTGCTTAAGTTTTTGCTCCTCTCCTCTCACCCGCCTGCTTTTATTGCTTGAATCTGAACAGTTTTCTCACTTCCCTGGAAGGCAATTTGTTCAAACAGCACTTTGAACACTGCAGAAAATACTATCTCCTACTACACTGATGAATTTATTTTGCTTTAACCAGAACTTTCAGCCAACACTTAATACAGAAGACAATTATAAAAATATATTTAAAAAAAACATCCCCACAGTGAAATATATACATTAACTGAGAGGGGGAGAAAGAGGAGAAGGAAGAGGAGGAAGAGGAAGAGGAGGAGGAGGATGAAGAAAAGAGAAGAGAAAAGAAAAGAAAGAAAAGAAAAGAAAAAAGAAAAGAAAAGAAAAAAGAAAAAAAAAATCTGATTGCTTCCGCCTCCACCCCTCACCCTCCTACCCATGCCCCTGACTTCCGCAGGTCCCCAGAGCTCTTGGGACCTTCTCCATCGGGACATCTGCAGGGGGCCCATGGGCTGCCTTGATAGACTCTTGCCGACTCTGGATTTTCTGAATGACGCCCAAAGGCTCATCCGTATCATTTTAATGTAAGTGTGGAGGGAATGATTAAGCAGATTATCAAAGCAAGGATCCAAAGATTGCACAGGAGGATAATTGTCAAGTGCCCAGTGAGGGCCCCGTGACTCATAGTAAAGAATGTGGACTATGAAACCAGAGAAACCTGAACATTGTCACTTACTGGTCCTAGGAGACTGGGCAATTTATTTAATCTCTCCAGGGTTCAGTTTCTTCATCTGTCAAGTGGGGATAACAACCCCTTTCAGGGTAATTCAGTTTACAAAGATTATCTCATTTCACTCTGTGGTAGGAGCCCAGTGAGTGTAGCTTTCTCTAGTATTTAAATAACAGAAAAATGATACTGAGTGGAATGTTATGGTCTTTCTCGGTTGTTAGACAAGTTCAGAGCAAATCACGCAATGTCATAGGGAGTTTACATATGAAATTACCATGGCGCTTTGTCCAATATGTGAGCACCTCCCCAAACCTCAGGCTGGAAAGATCCTTGCTAAAGATCAGACTGAATCTAACACTGAAAAGCTGGGTCTCAACAGCGCGTGACCTGTCCCCCACAATGCTGTTACTCACCCTGCAAAACTTCTCACTTAAACTGGAAATGTAGAAAAGAAAAAGATGTTTGGGGTTCATTTTTTTCTATCATCCAAGAATGAATTATGCGATCTCTCTCTGTGCCCATGCCAAAATACTCTCAGATCTGAATTTGTCCCCCATAGGCAAGAAATACATCAGCCACACAGTATTACATGAGCACATCTCCATCGGTCAACAGCACAGCTCTTGTATCGACTGAGCGATGACATGGGGAGGGGTTTAACACTGCTTTTTAGATGGTGTCACCACCTTTCTGAAAAAGGACTTCTGGAAAAGCATTTCTCGTATCATCTGTGGTTCTTGGCTTTCTCATTTATGCTGTCTTTCAAAGTAGAAGCCATCAAAATATTGCCTATATAAAATATATAAATATATGAAGTCTTACATACGAGGATCCTAAATGTGACTGAGGTAACAGATTCTAGGAACTTCTCCTACCTTTTATCAAGGAGTTGCCAAGCCAGCCCTCTAGCTGGAAAAAAAGAACTGAGAAATTTGGGAAGTACAGACTCACCACCTGTCGACATGTACCAACCCTTTCTCTGCTGCTACAGTCACGTTTCACAGAAATACTGAGCTGGTTTGAGAAGAAATGAACTTGACAGCAAAACCTTTTTGAATAACTTCTGTTTTAAAGAGCCAACTCATCACGACAAAGGCAAGTCCAAACGGGGGGGGTCGGGAGGTGTGGATTTTCGTCCCATCTGTGTGACCTCAGCAAGACACGTGACCTTTGGGGCATCAGTTTCCCTAGCAATGTGATCAGTGTATTGGAGTTGATTCTGCAGCTCTCTTCCAAGAGCAACATCCCAGAGCCAAGACAAGAAGGAAAATCTGTGAGTAGGGGAGACCCTTATAGTCACATAGAAAGAACCTTAAAATGCACATGGCACCTTGGGAGACTTGTATACCTGTGAGGAAGTTCTGCGAGACCTTTTCTACACAGAGGAAGAGCTCTTCCTCCCTCTTCCCACAGGCCACAGTACTTACCACACACCCAACTGCTGACACAACTCTGTATTTAACTCAGAATGCTTTACATCACTGCCCCACCCACCCAATTTTTAGACCACGACTGTCAGCTTAATATTCTTTGGAGGACAGAACCAGGGCAATGTGGAAGATGATGGATGTTGGAACAGCTCCTGCAGCTGAACAGCTAGAACTTCAAGCAGGAAAGAGAAAACGGTACAACAGATGACCAGGGGGAGGGCCACAGCCCTGGCTCCAACAGAGTGTCTGAGCTCAGACCAGACAGGTCCTGACTTCAAGAAGCTTGCAGGAGGATGCCATTCTGTTCCACCCAGAGAAAGGAAGGAATGGTTGTCATAGCAACATGAGCAAAGGGAGACTTAAAAAAGAAAAAGACAATATGTGGCCTAAACAAAAATATGTGACAGAGCAAGGGGTGCTGTAAAGCCTTTATTGCCACTTGTTAAGGAAGACCTGTATAGCTCACTCGTGAGTAATAAGGTGGTCAACCCAAACTAAGGCACTAAAAATTTTATAGCACCCCACATATCATATATATCTAGATAGATAGAGAAACAGAGGGATACATATATAAAGGATCTCCACGACACACTTGCAAACAAATGTGGCTACTGATCTTGGAAATATCATCTTCTAATGGAGTTGTTAAATTTACCAATGTCCTTAATTTATCGGCTACCCAATTCCACATCCCATCAATTCAGTTCTTAAAAGGTTCAGAAAGTGTGGCTGCAGTTAGGAGGGACTGGGCTAGCTTCCCTGGGAATACACACCAGCCAGGTCCAACAAGCCAGCACTCTCCCAGTGACTCCGAACTTACTGTTTCACAGTTGGATTAAATGCTCCCTACTACTGTCGGGGATCATCAAGGTGACCGCTGGAGGCTCAAAGACAATCACCACTGGAGCCCAGAGCAGGAGGCAGGAATCTGCCGTGTTACGTGCACGCTGTGTCCCCTACCCCACCCTGCAAATGTGTTTCTGGAGTATCGGTTACAAGTTGATTCAAGGTCACATTAGGAGACATTAGCCTAGAAGATCTAGTGATTTAAAATTAACCAGGATTAAAATATTTTAAAGTAGATTTTAAAAACATCTTTATAAAGTAAGTGATATAATCATTTTTTTATTTTTCCCCACATATGTAATTGTTATATGTTTTCTCAAAATGAGGTGTTCAGACTCTAGGGATTTCCCTGGGCACAAGGCTAGCAATACATCTATCCCCTCAAACACAATATTCTTCTCGCAGTTACTTGAATCAAATATAGATGCAGAAAGGTGTCTTCTTGGGACCCTGGGCTCTGTTCACTGTAATTCTCAGGTGCCAACTTTAAACGCACAGTCAAAGCAAGGAACCAGGTTGGGTAAACTCAGAGATCTGATCCCATCTACCTCTGATTACATCACGACGAAGTGGGAGACGAATGGAGTCTTCAGGTTCCTTAAGAAAACATGGTACCATGCAAATGTAATATAGACTTTATTATTTCCAGGGAGCCATTTCTAAGGCACAGACAAGGATATCTACATGGCTACTGAAAAGAGAGTGAGGCTTGTGCTCCATAAAGGTCATGGTCAATTCTTTCTAGAGCTCAGAAAAATTTGAACAGAAGAGTTATCTCCAAAATATCTCCTCTGTCACACTGGTGTCCTATCTCTTGAGACCTCCTTTAAGAGAAATAGGATTTCCTTTTCCCCACTATCCTGACTTTCCCATGATGCTAGGGCTCCATTCCCAAGTTCACTAGCACTGCTTCTGCCATGCTTACCAAGATGAGAGGCGGCTCCTATGGGACCGCGCAGATGTGGGCTCCAGAGGACACACTCAGGCCGAGCAACGGCAGCTACACATCTACACCAACACACTCAAAAATCAATAGGGCATTTATAATAATGCAAGTTCAACAGCTTCCATTTAGTGAAGTGTTCAATGTGCCAAAGGATTGAGTTAAAGCTTGGGCTGTGAAAAGGGACTGTAAGTTATACTTCCTTTAAGAAAAATTAGCAAATGGTTCATTTTTCCTGAAGGGAAAAAAGGCATTTTCAATTAGGTGAGTAGAAGGACAAAAGCTCCAAGTGCATTTTGCTGGAGTTATAAGTGCTTTTGAAACCCCTCCTGTCAAGGCGTTAGTAATATAAGATTTAAGATGCCCAATTAATTTTTTCCAGCCACCAGCCAAAAGTAGATGCAGGAGGAGGTTAAAAGCTAAGTGTTTAATTAATATTAAATTTATAAGATTCTCTATCACTGAAAGCATTGTAAAATTGAAAAAGCAGTTAATTTTATGGTTGCTGTGTATTCCTCTGCTTTGATCTTTGATCTATGATATAAAATCACCAACTTGTAAAGATTCCCCAGCTTTATTGTACCTGTTTAATGGTGAGAAGGAAGGAGAGGGGGACCCACAGACCTGGTAGGGAAAAGAGCTGATGCTAGGCCTTGGTGCTGATCAGAAAACCTAACCATGGGAGATTCTGCAAAGAATATTTCCCAAGTTGTGCCATCTTACGCATTCTCTACCACCCTCCTCTCTGGTTCTACACAGGCAGGCAGCAGTGGCCCATCACTGGCTTAAGACAAAATACTGAAGCAAAAGAGACTTAGGTTGGATTGGGAAGAATTTTCTGGACTTGAAAGTTTTCAAGGTATAAAGCATTCATTGGAATAGACCACAGAGAAGCCATTTAAATAAAAGGTGTGTGTGTGTGTGTGTGTGTGTGTGTGTGTGTGTGTGTGCACACGTGCATATGTGTCCCAAAGTGCCTATTTCTGGTCATTCTTCCATAGGTTTCATCAACTTATCCATGTGTAAAAGCCCAGGTCTGGTCAGGGACTGCTCAGTCTAGTAACTGGAAGTAACAGGGAAATTTGCTACCAAAAATGTTAACATCTTGAGCAAAGTGTTCACTAAAGATTGCATCTCCACCAGTCAAGATATTCATCCCCTTTGCACCAGCTAAAGTCATGACCCCTTAAAGTTAAGAAGAAGGAGATATAAGGCAAATAAACTGGAGAGATAACTTGCAAAAGCATCCATCATTCACCTTTGCCTCCCCTCCCAAAGCTGGGATGCTATGGAGTCGTGGGGTGTAAATGGACTGGGAGGCAGAAATAAACAAAAGGTACTTTCTGCCTAGCTGAATTTTGTATCCTATTCACCAAAAAGAACAATGAGGGGTATTTCCGACTCATGGCCTCCTTCAATTCTGTCTCAAATCCAGAAACAAAGACCTATTATGCAGAATAGATTTTTACAGAAAGGCAGAAGGAGGGTGAGGGGGAATGGGATAATTCATGTGAGATGGTTTTTTCCCCTTTCTTTCTTTTTTTTTCTAAATCCCATCAGGGATCTCATTATAATTTCATTATTAGCAGAAAAACCAAATAAGTGGCAAGAAAAAGAATCTCAACTTAATATTAACACACACACACACTCACACACACTTGCACACACAAAGATGAAAGATCTGCTGAGCTTCAAAGCGGCTGCTAATTTTCCCAGCTTCAAACGACTCAGTGAGAAAGACATTGATAATGAATGTGCTTTTTCCACTGGTTCACTTATAAACTTTCTCCCTTTCCATCTCCCTCCCCAAAATTTACCTCTCATTTGTAATGGGAAACAAACAGCAGATGTGATAACAGAACTCTGAGTTCAGGCCTAATCTTTCTTTGGTGCTTTATTAACAACAATGTTGATGGAAGAGGAAAGGGCGAGAAGTAGACTCTGATGCTCATACTCAATGTGGAGACACTGAAGTAACAGCACATTGCAGACGGCTACACTGGTGGAACTTTGCAAAGTTGGTTCTCAAATTAGGGTCCTCGAGGTGAGAATCTAAGTAGCTAAAGTCTTCGCTCCGGGAGGTTATAGGAAGAAAGAAAGGTGAACACAGGAAAAAGAAGCGTGTGTTTCTCACGGAAAACCAAACCCACACCACGTTTTATGAGTGCTCCATTCAAAAAGAACTTTCAGGTGGATCTTTTTGGCTCATTTCTAAAAAGACAACTGATGCTGCCCTATGGAAGACAAAGACCCTTCACAGCAAGCATTTCGCACAAGCATGACTAGCGGAAGTGCCTAAATGTCTTGTCATTAAAGAAGTACAGTGACATAAATTTTTTTCTTCTTTCTCTTTTAAGATCAATCCTTTAATGTAGTAGAGAGCAAGAGGAAAGAAGGCAGCATGCAGTCCAGTGGAAGGCCACTCTACCCTCAGTCCACACCTTGGTACCTGGGTAGAAGATCTCTCTAGAAAATTTGAACCAAATCATGGGCACAGGAAACATGTAGTAATGAAAGCTGCACCAAACACAGAGAGAGTGCTCAATAAATACTGCCAACAGAAGCAAAAACTTCTTTATCTCCTGGGGTACACTGCTTCAGGAAAAAGGTCATGGAGGGCCGGAGATTTAGCTCAGTGGTTCCACTGCCTGCCTAGGAAGCACAAGGTCCCTGGTTTGATCCCGGTAACCCCATACGATGATATGATATTGTGTGTGGTGACTCACACCCACCAGCAATCAATACCACATACCACAGTGCCGGGCGTGGTGCCTCACACCTGTCATCCCAGCACTCAGGAGGCAGAGGCAGGAGGATTGCTGAGTTCCAGGCTTGCCTGGGCTACATAGTGAGCTCAGGGCCAGCCTGAACTACAAAGCAAGACCCTGTCTAAAAAAAAAAAAAAAAAAAAAAGTCAAGGCAAAGGGGCGAATAGACTCTGGTTTTAAGATCAGGGAACTAATACACAGAGCACAGAGTCTCTCTGTCTCTGTAACTGCCTTTATCCAATAAGAAGCTGCAAGCATGAGACATTTTCATACTGCACATATATTTCTGGAAGTATTACTAGACAGTGAAGTGTAATAATGCAAAGGCATCCTGCTTTGTTATTTTAACCCCGGACAAAAAGTAATGGAGAACAAGGTACTGAAACTGAAGCTCCCATATCTGGTGCCACCCATGTACCACAGCTCCCAGCTCACCAATGTGGGTGTGGGGTAACACACTCCTCAGGGAAACTACTGAATTCTAAAGGGAATTTTTTTAATCCTATGGAAATATTACCATAAACTTTCAAAAACAGGCACTAGAAGGACAAGCCATACTGTCAGAAAATCTTGAGAATCATATTCTGCAGAATTAAAACAGTTGCATTTGCTTCAGTTTGCACAAGCGGCTTGGACGAGAAGAAGTGAGGCAGAGTTTCCAACCTCTGTGACTGTGCAGCCTCCTTTGCAGCACCAAAAAAATTATAAGTGTTACTGGAAAGGACTCATCCTATCTTTAGCCTGTACAAATGGAAGAAAGATACACAGGAACACAAAACCAGTAAGAACCTGAAAAAATGAATTTTTAAGTGAATGTGCATTTCATTAACTCTTGTAGCATGTGCATTCAGTGTTTTAGAAGGTCTATCTATCTGCCTGTGTGGCCCATTCTTCTGTTTACAGACAATGCTTCACGTGTGCACACATTTGCCAAACCCTTTCAGCGCTTCCCCGGGGTGCGTGGCCCACTAACTGACTCTTTCATTGAGAGAAAACGACATTCAAACAGCTGAATGACTTTACACACACCAATCCTTGTTCTCCTTCCGCCGACACTATCAAAATGTTGATTGACACAATTCGGATTATTTCCCAGTTTACACGGTCTTGATTGTTGGTTGATAACACAATTAAATTTCTCTTTGGCACAACAATCTCTTCCCGGTGTGTGTGTCTCCTATTACAAGTGGAACACAGGGATTTTTACGGAGAAGCGCATCATCAAAATCACATTTCTAACACAGGTATACATGATGATCAATGGTAACAGTAGCGCATGGTTAAGAAACATTAGTAAATATCTTTTAGATATAGTTATCCTTGCAGCTTTAAGGCAGTGGGAGGATGCCACGAAAGCGATGCTACCCATGGGAGAGACTGACCCCAAGAAGCGTGCACACCCCCAAGATCTACTCCCTGCTGTAACCCTTGTCTCATTTCCACTCATCCATCCTCAGCTTCTGTTTGTCTGAGGCCACATGCAACTGGATTTGTCAAGTCCCCTTTTAACAACTTGTTGTCACAGTCCATTACCAAATTGCATATAGTTATATATTCCACTAATTAGGCTTCTAAAATATCATTAACATGTCTCTTGATCATTAGCATAACGTATGAGGCGTCCTCGTTAGGCAGGACTCGAGTTTGTTAACGTGGTAATGAAAGGCGCAAGGCAGGCAGCAGAAGCCGAGAGGCGCAGAGAGGTGGAGAACGGCCAGGCATCGGCATGGCAAGTCACAGGGGTCCAGATGGGGCAGAGACAAAGGCAAACACAGAACGAAAATGCGAAACACGAGGAATGGGCAAAGAAACCCCTCTAAGAAGGCACCCGAGAACCCATGACTGGCTGGCAGCGCACAAAGGGGAGCCTCAAGGCATCATTCCTACCTTTGAGAGGACCAGGGGGGTGACACTTTACATTTCTTACCAGGCCCTTTACTAACAAGCTTCTAGATATCTCTATTTACCTGAACACATTGTGTAAATAATGGTCATCTTGTACGTAATGGGATGGGGTTTACCTCCACAGACTAGAAACACATGACCTGCCGGGAAGAGAAGGGGGCACTGGAAAGATAAAATTAAATACAGAAAATGTAAATTTCACATTCATATGGTAAGGGTGTATCAGTACACACACAGCCATCCACCAGCAATGTGGGTCATGGCCGTGAGGTCAACCAGTTAGCTGGACTTCAGGGAAATGATTCTAATGGTGGCTATTAAGAGTCACAAGACAAAAAGAGACAAAATATTTCATTTGGTAAAGCAGTGAGCATGTGATGGGTGGGACATTTGAAGGAGCTGACAGGAAGGGCTTAACAACATATGCACAGGGAGTAAACATTTCATTCGGAACCAGGGAGAGCTTGGTCCAGGGAGCTACATGGTGGTCTCAGACCAAGGGCTCAGAAACAATTAAGAGAGACCCC
>PVIC010007617.1:0-20184 GCA_004025085.1 Thryonomys swinderianus | reverse complement strand
CAGCCTCCCTTTTTAAAATTTTTTAACATACAGTCTTATTAAGCTGTTACATTGCCTAGGCTGGGGGATCCTCTTGTCTCAGGTTCCCAGAGTGCTGAAGTTACAGATGTGCACCATCATATCCAACTTAACTTCCATTCTTAAAGGAGACAGAAGTCTATGGCAGAAAAGAATCTATTTCAACACCTGTTCCACAGCCAGAGTCAGTAATATTCTGTGAACCTGTATATTCTTATATTCCAGAAACTCTCGGATTTTTCTGGTCAGGTAGACCTGTTCATCCTTTCCTCAAAGGCACTGTTATGAAACCCCACAGGTCTGCAGTGCACCCTGGGTGTGAATAACTCTCCACCACAGTCTGGCCTACACTTCGCGATCATTTCAGTCCAGAAGCCCTGTGTGGCATAGGTAATGGGTAACTAGTCCAACTGGGGACTGTGTGGTCACTAACCCAAATCAGTCCCTGCAGGAGAACTGCAGAGAACAATCTGCACCATGGTCCAATCCTAACAACCCCATACCAGGCTGTCCTTCACATCGCTTCGTTATACCTACCCTCTGCAGGCCAGAAGAATCTTCACAAGAGGTTCTAGAAACCGGTCATCCCCCCAGCGTGGATAAAAGAAAAGGAAAGCAAGATACTAATTGAAAGAAAAGGAAGACAGTCTAAAAAGACTGTTTGACTTAATCGCAAAACCTGAAGTCAATACTTACAAAACTAATCATGCATTCAACAACCCACTCTGCACCTGGCCAGTCATAGGCCATGGGGTACAGTTACAGAGAAGATCTCATCTTATGTCAGTGAACAGGAAATCACACACATGTAGACAAACATGTGTGCACACCCACAAGGCATGTGCATACACACACACGTGCATGTACACGAACCAACTAGATACAGCCACTGCCTTGTGAGATCCGCTTCAGCAAATAAAGTGGATCTGTATTTTGTATCTTTAAATACAAATGCATGATTTAAGTACCTGAGCGCAGATGTTCTCCTAAAGCAGTTTATATTTTTCTATGAGGATTTGGCTAAGTCTTCATACCATTTATTTCATGAGCACTGTCTTGTAAGCGAAACAGAAGTAAACTTCAATCACATCTCTGTAACAATGATCACAAATTGAGCATCAGTAAAACCAGACTCGGCAATGCCCTCAAACAGTTAAAGAGAGAGCAGCAGGGGAGAGAAGACGGGGGCCCCAATTCCCCGCGCGGTGTCAGCTGTGCCACCTTCCGCTCCCTGTCCCAGGACCTCCCCAGCCTGCTTGTCTCAGTCAAGCACATAGGTAGGGTGGGCGGATGGTGGGGACAACAGTAACCCTGTTCCATGGGACTATGATAGCGATTTAATGGGGTATTTATCAAGTGGCCTGGAAACAACAAAACTGACATAAAGGACTCTTCCTCCAGCAACTGCAGCACAGAAGAGAACAGCAACAAGAGTTTTCATAGCTGCTCTGGATACCTGGATGAGTGAGTCTCAAAAGGAAAAAGCTTCCTGGTTTAAAGCTTCTGGATATGAGAAGATATTTTTCTTTATCTTGATAAAACCAGAAGATCCACAGTTCATCTTTCAGGGATCCATTAATTTCTTGAAATTACATAGGAAAAAAGTGTGCCCACCTAAGGTCATTTTCTGGAGAAAGGGCTGTAGCTTTCACCCAAATATAAAAGGACAGTGAACAGAAGGGGTTTCCAGCACCTGAGGTGAAAGGCAGAACTTAGGCCTTGTTAGACGGCGTAGGAGCTAATATCCGACAAGAGCTTCAGAAGGTACTCAGTGTTTTGTCCAAAGCAGCTCATCTCTCAGGTCACTTTCCTGCCCTTGAGTGCCACCTACCAAGCCTCCACTCCTTGGCCCTTAACCGAACAACCCAGTTAGTCTCGGCTTGATAGGTACTGTACATAGCCCCCACGGGGTGCAGTTTGGAGCAACCACCAATTCGCCTTCACTTAATGGTCTTTTTTCCCTGCCAAGTTGGTGCAGTGTGTGTAACCAACACCCTACCTGCTGCCTGACTTTGGGTTAGGGGGTGAGAGGAGTCAAGGTGTGATCCACCAGGTGTACACGTCTTACCTCTTCTGAAAGCCAGAGAGCAGACGGAGGTGCTTCTAAAAAGGTCTAACTGGCAGCCTGGCAGAGAAGGAAGCTGGTTTCCGGGCAGGTTCCTTTTTTTGTTTCTTTCTTTTGCCTGACCCTAACTTTCCCTGCCACCATTTCATTATTCATGATCATTTTACCCTTTCCTCTGCTTACTTGCTGATTATCTCCCCATTTCATTTAAAACCCAGTGGAGGGACTTAAGAGCTAAAAACAAAGCTGATGACCAGTTAGAAGGTAAGTGCCTTATGTTAAAAGCCAGAGCATTCAATATGCACCATGAGGTAGTTTTTGAATGGCTGGGGAACAAACCAAGCCTATATATGGGGCTAATCAGAGCACCTATATTTTGCAACCCTGATCAACCAACACCTATTTAAATAATGGCTGGAATTACCTGCTTCCTTATTGGCAGGCGTGGAATTTCAGTACTACATAAATATTAGAGATATAAAAGGCCAAGGAGTTCCTAAGGTGTTTATTTCATTACAATAAACTCTTCAGGCAAGTGGTAGGATTATTGAAGCAAAGCTTAGTTTAAAAAAAAAAAAACTTGAGTTTGGCAGCTCTACTGATTTCAGAAGTAGCGGCTAAATATTACTTAGGGAGACAGCATAAGATTATTCATTTGGGTATAATTTTTTTAAGAAAATGAAAATAAGAACTTATCTTCCACTCTTTCACTTATTTTTCAAATTATGAGATCACCAAAACTACCACTGAAGTTGTCCAAAGAGAGAGGTAAAGGAGGGTACAGGCATGATAGCCATGGATGAGGTGCAGGCGCTATTGTCCCCTGGGAAGCCTCGCTTTGGTCCTGAGAGGATGATACTGCTGTTGATTAGCCAGTCCCTATATGGATTCTTCTCCCTGTAGAAAGACAGCTTAGAATCTGCTCTTAGAACTATTAAGTGACACTTTTAAGGGTCTGTAAATAATGCAGTCAGTTTAGGAGAGGGATTGCAGTCCTGCTAGAAATGTAAGATGAGGTCACCTTACAAATTAAGAGCAATGGCAGGCCAAGGAAATGTCACATAGCAAACCCTTTCTAGGAAGGAATTAAGCGGGAACCAAGAACACGTCTAGAAAATGCTCTGTCCACCAGGAGGCAGCATAGGCTATTGGAAGGAGAAATGGGCTCTGGGTTCTAGTCCCCACAGTAGAACTGATTTGAAGTGTGTCCCATGGCAGCTGTAGCATCCTGGTTAAAATATTAGAGTAAAAGAAGAGGAAAATAAGACAAGAGATGTCGAGGCCATTTGGAAGTAAAGGTTGAACCTGCTGAAAGTGAGATACACGTAGAGGGGGGAAATGTAGAAAGTTTTCATTGTCACCGATCCCTGATATGAAGAGTCAATGCCACTGTTGAGATTAAAATAAATAGAACAGAGGGCTGGGGATTTAGCTCAGTGGTTCCAGCGTCTGCCTGGCAAGAACAATGTTGTGAGTTCAATCCCCCATACCACATACCACAGTGCCAGGCATGGGGATTCACACCTGTAATCCCAGCACTCGGAAAGCAGAGGCAGAAGCACTGCTGCTATGAGTTCAAGGCTAGCCTGGGCCAGTCTAAACTGCAAAGAGAGGCCCTGTCTCAAAAAAATTATAGATAAGAGACAGACAGACAGATAGATAGATAGATAGATAGATAGATAGATAGATAGATAGATAGATAGATAGATAGATAGAATGAACAGAGCAAGGACAGTCAGCCACCCACAGCTAAAGACTCTGTATCTTCAGATTTAAACAACCATTAATCAAAAATTTTAAAAAGAGGGCCGGAGATTTAGCTCAGTGGTTCCGGCTCCTGCCTCGCAAGCGCAAGGTCCTGAGTTGGATCCCTGGTAACCACATACAATGCTGGATGTGGAGACTCACGCCCACCAGCAATCAACACCACGTACCACAGTGCTGGGCATGGTGGCTCACGCCTGTAATCCCAGCACTCGGGAGGCAGAGGCAGGAGGATTGCTGAGTTTGAGGCTTGCCTGGGTTACACAGTGAGCTGAGGGCCAGCCTGAACTACAAAGTGAGACCCTGTCTCAAAAAAAAAAAAAATTAAAAAGAAAATTTCGTCTATACTAAGCATGAACTGATTTTTTGTCCTTATCACTATTTTTTACATGACAAATATTTAAATAGTATTTGGAGTCTATTTGGCATAAATATCTTGAGATGATTTACAATGTATGGGAAGAGGTGCAAAGATTATATAGGCAAATACTATGGCATTTTCTTTTATGGACTTGGGCGGCCTTGGCTTGTGGTGTCTGGGAAAAGAGTGGGTTTGGGGTTTATATCAATCTCCCAGAACACAGAGGGATGACTGTACACTTTAAGATGGTATTTTCTAAAGTGTGTTCCTAAGAATCCTAGTGAAAGGAAGGTCCTTAGGTCAAAGAAATTCTGGAAATGCTAAACTCATACACGCACCCTGTCAGGAAGGTTTATGACACACATCAAAGCACTAACTGTCAGGAAAGTCTGCAGTCAAGAAAGCTCTTTAATTGACAAACTTACTACCCCATGCTACCTTTCCTCACCCACAAATGCTAGTGTAAGTACTAATCATGGAACACTCTAAGAAATGATATTTTTAAATGATAATAATTAGAGAGAGAATGTTCCAAATTGGAGAGACCATGTTTCAAGCTGGAAAGACATTATTATTCAACCACCAACCACAGTCCTGGGTGGCTGGCCAAGGAGCATGTACCTTTTCATCCACAATCCCCTTATTCTCTTTAATCAACAACATACATTTGTGAGGCAGCTGGCCACGGTGAAAGGTTAATTCTGTGGCCAACCGGTGCACAGGCTCATGTGGGAATGTGACCTTGCTCTGCCCAACTGAACTAAGTAACTAGCATGGCTAACTGCCTTAGTTACCATCTCTAAGGGGAAGAACAATGTAAGAGCACCCACACATGTCTGTGGGCCTTAACCTACAAATGTAAGTTTAAAAGACAGTATTCAAGAAGAGGGTTGCTATTTTATCCTCATAGGAAAAATAAAGTCAAGAGTATAATGTGACCTTTGGAGCTAGACTCCTAGGGAGTTCAAATCCCGGGTCCATTACTTAACAGCTGTATTTCTGAAGAAATTACTGTGTTTATTTATACCTCACTCTCAAAATCTGTGAAGTAGGATAAATATGTTCCAGCCCTCAAAGGATCATATGAGGATTATGTGAAGTGACTTATGAGAAGGAGTTTGGGATGGTTCTGGGCACATGAGTATCAATCTTAATACTAGTAATTATCAGTACACTTAAAAAGGACAGAATCTCTTCAAAAGTTCAAGTTCCTCTTAATTGGCATCAGAGAAACGCAATTTTAGATTTTCTTTCTTCCTCTTACATGAAATGGTTTCATCTTATAATTTATCAAAAAATTCACTTCTCAAACATTCCCTGAAAATTTTAGGGAGAGATGAAGATGGTCAAGTTGTTGTCCTTGAGAACAGATTTCTAAATTAATAACTTCAGTAGCTATGAAATATGATTCAGTGAACAGAAACTTATTTTACTAGTAATATGCACAGAATTATATTTCTCAGTGAAGATACACCCTATATAATACAAAATAATTGCAAGGTGTTATTATTTGGCCTAGCCGAGGGTTGCCCACCAACCCTAAACTATAGATCCATAAATGGAGTTTCCTACCACACACCTGAAAAACAGTAGTAATAGAAACATAGGAGAAAGACCTGATGGCAGAGAGAGCAGTGCGACACAGAGCATGGACGTGGTGGGCACAGACAGCGATCACCTGGACACCAAAAGCTGCACTGGACCTTGCCTAGACCCACTCAGGCACAGAGGCAGCCCAAGCGCAGAGAATGGCCACTGGAGTTCACGGGCAGACAGAACAGCAGCAACTGCAGAGGCCAAATATGGAAGAAGACGAAGCCAAACTTTCCCTCCCTATCCAAAAGTTCAAAAACTACCCCAGTTCTCATGGACATAACCTTGGATTTTCTCCTCTAGAGACCCCAGTGAGAGAGTTACCATGGTGACCACCTGGAAGGCACCTCACTAACCAAGCAATAACCCAAGGCCGCCCCAGAGTCCTGACTTTTAACCTCCAAGACAGCTTCCGGGCACATCCGGCCAAGGGAGGCTAAATCCTAAAGTCAATAGTGTTCCGGTCACTCACAGGAGCCTGAAGGCTCTCTCCCTACTCCTCTGCTGTGACAGGTCATTTGTAACTGTCTCCTGGGTTTTATTTAGTTGTGCTGGGCACAATTAAACGCTGTTCTAACTAACACAATCTTTGTCCAGAAAACCAAAACCACATAAAATCAGTCTGGTTACTTTGGCCTCTTTTAGTGACTGCTGCATGTCAACACCACGTCGATCCAATCAATGGCGAAGCGGTTGGCTGTTAATAAAGCTGGATAAAACAAATTGATCCCCAAAAGGTCGATTTGGTACCTAACATTTAAAAGAGTAGAGTCTGAACACTTGACATCTGTGGGAATCATCCCTGTACAAAATGAGGAATATAACACCAGAACTAATATTTTCTCACTTGAAAGACGAAAGTATTATTATAGGAAAGTAATTATCATACCACTTTGCATCTATTGGTATGAAGAAAACTGAATCTAAAGAAAAAGATAGTGAATTAAATTTTAAAAACTCCTTGTGGTTATTTGAAAGATTATTTCAGCCATAAGTACACACGGAAATATAGTGTTCAGAAAGACAAGGTTAACCTTTAGATTGTTAATAAAAGAAAAAGAAATCTAGCTTGACTCAATTCTTTTTTTCTTACTTTCAGAAGTAGGCTATTAAACTCAAAAACTGTGTTCATAAGTGTCCTTTAACTGTCTTAGAAATAAATGCTTCTAGGGACTTAAAATATAAAGGAGAATTGAGTTGCATAGGCTCCATGGATGAGACCAGGCAGCCAGCCTAAGCTGCCACCATCATGCCCTAGAAAACCTGGCCTTCATTACCCTGAGCACTGTATTAGGGCCCAGTGTAGAGGTATAAAGAGTGGGAGTTTGTGTTTCATGAGCAGCTTCCACATTTCAGAGGGTGAAAACAGAAGCAGCACAAAGTAGGACCACTGATCTACCAGAGGCCAGTGGGTGTCAGCAAGGATATAGGCAGGTTCATTGCTGATGCCACAAGTCACATGTCAGAGACAATGGAGGGAATGCGGGTTGGGGTGGGGCGGGAGAAAGACAGCATAGGGTAAAAGATCAAGCTAAGGGGAAAAAAGTAGGTGTGCAAGGGCTTCGCAGATGGTGTTACCCCAAACTCAGACTGAAAGGTGGCAACAACCCTCAGAATTTGTCTCTACCCTGCTTTCAGCTACACACACACACACACACACACACACACACACACGCACACGCACATGTGAAAGGCCCCACTCACTGCCTAAGTGTCACTAAGCAAGGAGCACTATACTATACTTGGTTTCTTCTGCTTTGTGCTCCCTACAGAAATCCCCTAGGAAGGCCACTCCCTTGCGCACAGGATACCTACTCAAGTCCTACTCCAGAGACAAGGCAAGAAGTCCCGCCAGGATGCACCCTGAGTTCTCCACAGCAGGCTCCAAGTGCAGAGGACAGGCTGGCTGTAGCCTGCAAAAAAAGCCCTGTGCTGATAGAGCTCACTTTGGAATATTCCTACTTCTGACTCAGACCTGGTTGGACCTTAAGAGTACATTAGGTGCTTTCTTCTTATTGCTATGAGAAAATGCTCAACACCCAAAGTTAAAGGAAGATAAGCATACTTGGCTCACAGTTTGTAGAGGTATTAGTTCATAATTGGCTGGCTCCAATACAGGGTAGCACAAGGGTAACAGTTTATAGCAATGGAAACAGAAAAGCAACAAGGGAACTTAACAGCATCTTTCTGCCCCTTTTATCTCATTCAGACTCCCAAGATCAGGCCAGTACCAAACCAATCACTCAGGTATAGTGGTTGAGTGATCATATGCCCTTAATCCCAGCAGCACACATTCTAGATTCAGCCACCTCTGAAAAAGATTACATGAGGCCTTGGGGGAACATCTAGAGATAAGCCACAACATGCCACTCCTGGCACCCCAAAGACTCATCCATATTCCTTCGTGAACAGGGCAATTGGTCTATGTCCAAGATTTGCCAAAGTACTAACAGTTTTAACATTGGTGAAAAGTTCAAGACTCAAGTCTCATCTGGGATTTAAGGCAAATTTAACTGCATCCTGTCCAAATGAAAAGAAAGAGAAACACTTTTAACATTCAGTGACCCAAGATGGACATTACCATTCCAAAAGGTACAAATAGGGGACTACAAAGGAATGGGACCTAAACAAGACCACACTCCATCAAGGCAAACATTACATTCCACAGGTCCACTTCCAGCATCCCTGGAAATCTGCAGTGAATTGTAAACTTCAAAGGGCTTGGGCAGCCCCACCCCTTCAACTCAGCAAATGGATGCAGCTCCCAAAGTTTCTCTCTTGGGCTGGTTCTGCTCCTTCCTTGCGTATTTCCTCAGATGATCCATGCTCCTGGCTTCTCCACACTTCTGGAGTCTCCACTGCATCGTAAGCTTTACACTCACAACTTTACACACTATCTTCTCAGAAGCATACTACCTGGCCTCCTAGTCTTTCTTAAGTCCACAATCTTCCTAATTCTCCAACCCTTGCAGGGCATCTAAAACCAGCAACAAGTGGATGACACGGAGGTCTTCTGCCAGCTGGAGCAGTAATGGCCAGTCTTCCCTCTCTCTTGGCTGTAGAGGTTGAATGCCTGGATTGCTCAACACTCTGAATCCAGTTCCAAGGAACAAATTCTCTAGGCTACCACCATTCTGGAATATGGTGCTCTGGGATTTTCTTCTCAAAGCAAAATCTTTCACTTTCGTAATTTTGATGCTCCAAAGGGTGAAGTCTTGCTGCTTCCTGATGCCTTCTTGCTGACCTTTATGCCCGCAGGTCATCTTTTCTATTCTGTTCCTTCTCAGCAGTTAAGATTTCCTATGTTCCATCTTTGCAGTTCACAGCCTTAAGGGAGCTTCCTTTCAGGCCAAACTCAAAATGTTTTACATCATTCTGCTGGATTCTTTGCTCTTGAGTCTCAGTATAATCTAGTGAAAAGTCCCCAACAGCAGCCATGCTACGGCCTCAACATCAGACTGCTAGAAATTTCTTCTGGGAGGTTAACTGGTCCACAGCCTTTAATCTCAGTCTCAAGCAAAGTCTTGGGACATGAACAAAATCCAGACAAACTTTCTGCTAAGTCATAACACACACCATCTGGAGTTTAACAGCCAATGTAGTCCTTCTTCCTAGCAAAAACCTCCCTCATTTCTGGTTTCTTCTGAGCTCTGACCAGAATGTCCCATGTGAAATGGTTTAAGGTGTTCCAGGTTTATGTCACCAGCCAGCATCTATGACCTTCCTTAACTATTCCTCTTCCCACAAACCAGTTCCAAAAGCTTTTGGGTCTCATGTCCAAGTAATATCACAGCAACCCCATTCCTTGGGTACCAAATTTCTGTGTTAGTTATATTTCTTTCACTGCCGAGACAAGATACAGGATACCCAAAGTTAAAGGGGGAAGAGTTTGTTCAGTTTACAGTTTGTAGATGCTTCACTCCATTATTTGACTGACTCCAAGAAGGTGGCTTGGCAGAGGGGCATGACAGAGGAGAATCAGTTCATGGGGACCAGAATGTAGCAAAAACAGTCAAGAGAGTTTAACAGCATCTTTCTGCCCCTTTTATTTTATTAGGACCACCAGGAAAGGGCGGTGCCAAAGCAATCACTCATATGTAGTAGTTAAATGATCAGAAGCCCCTAATTCCAGCATCACACAATCCAGGTTCAGACACCTTTGAAAAAGACCACACAAGGCTTTGGGGGGACATCTAGACACAGTCTATACTATAGAGCAAGGTTGCATTTCTTTGTTTCTCCCCAGAGCAACCTCTAGAGATGGATATGGAGTCTACACTGTTGTCGATGGAAAGTACTTCTTCGTTGCTTCATTAAAAGCATGAACTGGCTTGTGGGCACAGTGCTATCTGTTGGTGGCTGTGCTGGGAGAGCCAGCCTCCCAGATTGGCCAATGCACAGGACAGCAATATAGTGTGCCGATACTGGACACACACATGCCACAGTCAGGGTTCACATGATGAGCACAGGAAAGTTAAGAATAGCTTCCCTGCAGTCTTGACATTTGAACAGGCTCCTAAATGAGGAAGAAGAGTTTGCCAGGCTGCCAGACACAGAGAGGAAGCATTTGCAACAGAGGGCATGGTGAGAGTCAGCAAGGGGCAGGACCTGCTCTGAGAGAGTGACAGGTTCAGGGCAGTTTATTTAAAATGCTTTCGCTGCCAGTCTAGCACAGTTTCTGCTGCCCCCATCTAGGAATTGGCCTTGATGGCTTGTCTGTCTGTATGGTAATCAGTGTGGGATCAAAACTTGGAACAAGAGGCCTGAATATGGGCTACTTCAGTCTTTGAGACATGCATTGCTAAGAAACAAGCAAGAACAACAAAAATAAAAAGGCAAGGTAGAGAACTAGAAGTGTGCATAGTATTCTATTATTTGTATTTTTAAAAGAAGGAGAAGATAATATTTATAATTTGTGAAAGGATTTCTTTTGGGAAATTCTCACGTAGCATTCTGAGATGCCTAAAGCTGCTGTGCGCATTCTGTGTATATCATCTAACTTACTCTTCCCAGAAGCCCTACATATAAGGTATGACCATTCTTCCTCATACTTAATGCATTAGGCACAATTCAAATAATTTACTCAATAACAGCAGAGCCAGGACTGCAAAACAAAGTAGAACTCTTCTCGCCAGTCCTCACAACCACCATGCTTATCCATGCTCGAGAGCCCCTGGAAACAGGGACACCTGCAGAAGAGAAGATGAAGGTCTCGAAGCTATCGTCCTCGGCCTGAGGAGCACCAGGAAGTTTCACTGTTCAATCTTTTGTAAGTTTTGATTCAAAACAAACTGATGTCCTAGAAAGAGCGCTGTTCTGAAAATGCCGAAGGGTGCATGTTGTCCCTCAAAGGCCACAGGGAGCTGGTGTTGGGAGGAGCAACCTAACTTCACGGCTGGCCGGTCCAGCTCACACCCAGCAGGGGAGACCACGACTAGCAAAGGGAAGTCGCCTGTCCCCCTTCTCCTCTCTGTGTCTCTCCCAAGCTGCGACCCAGATGCCCCATCTGCTTGGTGGTGATGCACTGGACATCTAGAACACACCAGGGCCCCCATAAGGCAGCGTCCAAGGGGCAGCGCACAAGCTGTCTGCCATCCCACAGCCCAACACTAATGGTGGGCAAGAGCATCCGGGAGAGGCAGATTCAAGCAGGAAACAGAGGCCTGAGCCCTAACTTCCAACTCCAGTGTGATCGATCACCCCATCCACCCCCCCCCGCCATCTTGGAATAGGAGCCCATATATTATACCATGCCATGGTTCATTTCAGCAAAAATCAACTAGCATTCTTCTGACCTGGGGCAAAAAAATTCCCTCATTGAGATCCTGAAAAATAACATTACATCATGTTGCCTGTGTCAGGTTTATAAATGGGCCAAGGGGAGGCTGGGGTGTAACCTGACACTATCAAAACACTGGCCCTGGAGAAGAAAGGAGCCATTGTTGAAGGCCCTCAGCTTCCCTCTTGCTGGGGGTAAAGTGAGATTTGAGAAATGTTAGTGGGAGGCCAGGCATCAGCAGGCCAAGCTCCCCATCTCTAAGAAATCAGCTACCTTCCCTCCAAACTGGGCTTGTCCCCATTTCCTGTGCAATGTATCACCCTCTTTTCTATTCACCCTACAGAGAAAATGAGCTAAATAATTTTTACTCCCGAGCCTTAACACACAGAAAAACTCAGGCGTAAAATGATGATTCCAGAGTCACTTCTTTTTCCTTTAAACAAGATTCCTTTTTCAAAACGAATTGAGTCCCAGTGACTGTGCATACAAAGGTCACAGCTTTATTTCCAAGAATGAACTGTGAACAGGGCCCAAAGCTTTAGACAAACTCAGCTCAAGAAGGGCCAAGTCAACATCCAACCATATGGCAAAAATAATCCAGACAATTTACAAAGCGAAACAAAGGATGTCAAAGTGAAGGCCTACACTTTGGACCCAGAGACCAGAAAGAGGTATAAAGAACATCCTGAAGGTCAGGAAGCCAGAAGAGACACAGAACCAGCCAAAGGACAAAGTGCTGGCACCAGAATTAAAAACATTTTAATGGATAAAAGAAGGGAGAAGAGGATTTATGGTGAGAGAAAGTTCAGAAAATAAAAAGCGAGACAAATGTAAGCCAGCCTGCCTGGAGACAGAATTCATTTTGCTGGTCAAACATTTAATTTGATTGTTCTCTTTTCTTTCTTTCCCATCTCCTAGCTCAGCTTTTAAGGAGAGAGGAGCATGCAAATGAGCTCTCCATGGCAGAATGTGTGCAGATACTTTTGGCAGGAGGACCCACAGCCAGTCAGCCAGCAGGGCGATGCCCCTTGGGATCTCTCAGGACAGCGGGCTGCAGGTCTCCTTAAGTCAGGGATCACCAGGACACCGCACTGAACCGAGTACTAGGCCTGCTTGTTTTCCCTGGACTGTTCTTAATCCTGTCATCACTTTTAAAGGACTTTCACCTCTTACAAAAGTTTCCTGGCTTAATTTGCTAAGCTGTGCCTTTTACACGGACCCCACCACATTTTCCTTCTCACTGCCAAAGGGACCTCTTCAGCTAACACGAGACGGTGCTGGTGGGCCAACTTTGCCTTCCTTCAGAGCGCCCTGAAACCAGACTGTCCTTGCTTCAGATAAGAGAAGGGCAACCCCCACCCAGGACCACCCTCTGAGAGCACAGCTCCCCTCATAACTCCAGCCCCTCAAGTCATTCTTGCAGTGGCTGCAGCACTCCTGGCAACGGTGGAGAATCACAGAAGAGGCAGAGGAGGAAGTAGCCACTGTGCGGCAGGATGCTGAGCCTGAAAGAGCAGAGGGAGACTGATGAGCCCCTCTAGGGACGGCATGTAGGACTCTAGTTAATAGCCTGAAGATCTACAGGGCCTAATGGCTCCTGCTGCCAGCCTTTGCACCAACACCCCCAGTCACATGATGTCCCTCTCTGTGGAAGATGCCCAAGCGTTGTTTAACTGGCCTCTTTCTTTTTTTCCCAGGTCCTCCAATTGCCCTTGTGTGTAACTGAACATAGATCGTGTACCTACTATGTGCTATGTGCCAGGAACAAAGAACAAGAATTATCCCGGTAAGAAGCTTGCTTGCTCACTCTCCTTTTCTGGTCCCTGCTTCTAGGGTTTTTTTTCATGAAATCCAGGTGGTGCACGCTGATTGGCCCCAGGTGAATCCTGGGAAATAGGGGCTTAGGAGGGCTGACAGAGAAACGGAGTCTGGAGTCCTGGGTAATGAGATAGGAAAGAAGAGTATGGGAGCAGGAAAATGGTGATTTTAAGAATTTGCCTACACATTTTAAAAATATTAGACATGTACAACCATACTATCAGCCCCTAGGTATTCCTGTCTGTGATTGTCAAGAAGAACAAACTAGTACAAAAATAACAGCAAACTAAAACAAAATCCTGTAAGGTGTAACGTGGGATTACAGAGACAGCCATATCCAATCAACACCCACACTCTGTGTTCTCGGAGATTGGGTCTCTTTTCCTGAACTTACCACTCTCTTGGGGGGAAAAGGCGACGCTGATAGAGGTCTCCTGAAAGAAAAGTCTGACGCCTCTGGTCCTAAATTTATTTTCTCATTAATGAGCAAAGGGGGATTTATTGTTCGAAGCAATGTCTGTTTTATATCAATGCTTAGTCCCTGTTTTTCCCCCAGACAGAGGAGCTCCACAGAGACCAAGAACAGATGTTTTATATTTCAGGAGAGAACAGTTTCCCCCAATTCTTAAAAGATTCCTGAAATTCTTATACTTAACAAAAATTAGCTACAGAGAAAGAATCATGAATCATGAACTAGGAGCCCATGGAGCCCCCGGGAGCTGATGTTTTATTCCTTGTCTCCTACCAGCGACCTTCACTAGCCCAGACTCTCTGCCTTTGGCCCATCGGGTTCTCCAGGAGAAATCCCAATGAATCATGAGGTGTCTGGCTTCTTTCACTACCTCGGTGCTCAACCACGTTTCACCATTAGAGGCGCCAATTCCTGAGTTGTACTTTAAAGAGCAAACTGTGTAAGCAAGACCCGAGTTCAAAGCCAGCCTCAGGCTTTGCCTTTACTAATCATTTAAGGAACGTGCTACTCTGTTCGCTCTTCAATCAAAATCTCTTGTGTGCGGGGCGTGGTGGCTCACGCCTGTCATCCCAGCACTTAGGAGGCAGAGGCGAGAGGATTGCTGAGTTCGAGGCTTGCCTGGGCTACATAGTGAGCTCAGGGTGCCTGAACTATGAAGCAAAACCCTGTCTCCAAAAAAAAAAAAATCTCTTTTGTTGGGTTGATGCAATGATTTCCTAATACGCAAATCTTTGCTGTTTTTTTTTTAAAGTGAGAAACATGTCTATTAAAATCATTGATATCTGGCATCCCAAGAAGAAAGCTCTGTGCTCAGCAGGACCCGTCCAGGTGAAGACAACACTGGCCATATAGAACACTGGATCACTTCTCCACTGGGCTGCCTGAGGTCGCCCAGCCCACACAATAAAGGATGCTGAAGCCTTTACCCATTCAACGGCAATCCAATAAACATTTACTGAGCACCTGGCACAGTGCTTGGCACATGCAGAGTGCCCAGTAAACAGCTGTTGAATAATGAATGAGGGAGGAGCAAAGGCAGAGATGAAAAGCCTGTGGCAGCCCGCCACCAGTCCCAGTCCTGAATCTCTATCACAAGTCTCTAATGGAAGATTCAGGAAGTCTTTACCAAGGATGCAACTCTGCTCAGAATCCTCAGCCTCAGCTGCCATGTGTGACCCAGGGGCAGCGATGAAACACATGTATCCCTGCATTTCTGGAGCCCATGGCCTCCCGGAGAAAGAATACACACAGACAAGCATAAGCCAGGACATGGGAGAGGGTGTGAGAGCAGAGGAAAGCTGCATCACCTGCTACGTGGCTGAGCCACAGGCCTCAGACTTCCCCTGACTTCTGAAATGCTACTTCTCGGCTACTTTCGTCTTGCTTCTTTGATCAGCCTTTTCTTATTCCCTTTACCACCGCCTCGCAGTTTTCACATCCTCAGAGCTCTGCCCTGCTTCTCCTCGCTCCATACACTCTTGGATCATCGAATTTCCTCTCAAGACATCAATTGCCATTTACATGCTGATTACACCCAAATTTATGCCTCCAGCCCTGATCTCTCTCTCTGAAGCCTCAGACATATATTTTCAACTGCCTTCTAGACAGTTCCACTTGAATATCCAACAGGCTACTCAAAACCAAACTAATTAATTCTCCTCCCCTTACCTCCCTCTACAGCTCTTTTCAGCCTCAGAAAACCCTTTTATCCTTTAAGGGATCCAAAGTAGAAATCTTGCTGTTTGCAGCAACCCTTCTTGTTGCTCTTCCTCTCTGCCTCCACTGGGAAATCTTTTCAATTTAATCTCAAAATCCACTTCCTTAGCCCATCCATTCAGTTCTTCTGCACCATCTGCCACCTTGCTTTTTTATTTTTCCTTCTTGCTCCCCTCATTTTAATATATCCTCCAAAGATCCATCAAAAGTACCTCAGAGCAGAAACCTGGCCTTGTTACTTCCTTCCCACTGTGTTCTCTTATGTAATTTTCCAGCGCAGGACAGTCTGACCAATTCTCTGTCATGATGCTAGACTCAAGCCACAGACACCGTATAATCCAAGGCCACTGTCCATCCCAAGCGCTCTTCAAGGTCCACTGGCTGCTTACTTTTGTGTTAGACTTTTACATCCTTCAACAACCAGAAAACCCATTCCAGCATCACTTTGGAATACTTCAACACCTCACTACATAGTTACGCCATGCTCTGTAAATAAACAATTTTGCAAGATTCTGAAGTTGTATTTAATAAAAAATTATGTAGAAGGTAGTGCTAATGTTTATGTAATCAACCCTGCAACATTGATGTGTCACAAGTTTCCATGCATCATTAAAGAATTAGCAGTTTTATTCATTATTTAAACGCATATGGCAGGGACTTTCCTGATTGTCAGTTATGGAGCAAAAAAATAAAGTCCATAGACAATGATGTTAGAACTTTACTGAAGCAGGAAGGTTGTAATTTCAAGTCTAACCGGAGTAACCTAGTCTGAAAATTAAAACATAAAAGGGGTTGGGAATCTCTTAGTATGAGGACTTAGCTTCAATCCTTAGTATCACAAAAAGCAAAAACAAATAAACAAACAAAAAAGACAAACTCCTTGTTACAATGGTGCATATATTACAGTGGTAATGCCAGACGGTAAGTAATAGCCAGCAAATGCAGATTTATTTGCAGAATGTATTTATTGCGGAGAGTGGAAGAAGAAAAGTGCTTCAAAGATGTATAGAAAATTATAATTCTTGAATACTAAATTATTTTCAAATCCCTTGAAACTGAAAGGAATTGCTCCAACCCCTACCCGAAACCCTTCATAGTCACCGCTGTCAAAATGCGTTACAGGAAGGAGTGTGCCCACAGTTACATCTCAGCAACCGAGGGAGAGGAGGAGGTGTGAACTACCCGAAGGGTCTGAAGTTAAAGAATCTAGTGAAAAATCAAATCTTAAAACTTTATGAGACATGAACACTAACTGCTAATAAACTGCTTCCACAAGAAACAAGACCCGAGCTCTGCTCCTGAGAGCAGAGTATAAGCTGGATTTCTTCTGCAAATCGCTGTTGTTCGTTTTACAAAGCCTCTTAAAAGTTTGTTTCTTTAAATTGGCTATATCATCCCTTGGAGCAATCGTGAGTATATAAACCCAGTACCCTACCACATTTTTAATGCTTGACATATATTTATTAATTTATTAGTCATATTATTTATATGCCTGGTCAGCTGGTTTTTATAGGAAGGCTTTATAAATCACCTAACATTTTAAACCAAGGCATTTAAATTAACGGATTGCATTGTGCCTGTATCAGAGCAGCACTGCGCAGCCACACAGGCCAGGAAGACAGACCACAGCTCTCTCCCTGCTCAGAAGGGCTCAGTTCTTCCCAGGGCCAGAGGACTCCCCTTTGCAGAAGTCCTGCTGAGGTTCAGCTCACAAGTCCAGCCTGTCAAGAGATGGCTCATCTGCTTGAGGACACCTTCCTTTGTACCACATCCAGGACACTGCTGCAGAAGGCCGGAGGCTGAGAACTGAGCCCCTTCAAAGCAGGAATAGAAAAACTGGGAATAAACCTAAGACCTTCACACTGTGCTACACCCTCAGCCCTTTTGGGCTTTGACATAGGGTCTTGCTAGGTCCCTAAATTGCTCAGGCTGGGTTCAACCACCATCCTTACATGATAAGGCAGAGTGCTTGGATTACATCATGCCTGGTTGAAACCAAGAGAAACATTTTGCCAAAATGTCCTGCCTCTCTTCCCACTGTGGTGCCTACCTCCTGCTCTGCAGAACTCCCATTCTTTTCTGAATCCCTTGTAACCACCTGTCTAGCCCAGGCAGACTCTGTGTCACCATCCACAGGAACATCTTTGCCCTGGCACTGTCTCCTCATCTGCCCCACCCGATGAGAGCCCAAATGAGTGCTATGATCACCTATGTCTCCCAAAGGATCACAGAAGGCACCTGACACCTGTGGGGGAGGGGGGACGTTTGTCTTTTGGTTTCTTGCTTTTTTTATTTGAAAACTTCAGACGTTTCAACTAAGCTTAGTCTTTCAGTGCAGCATGTATTGGTCAGCTTTCCAGCTGCTGGAACAAATTCCTGACCCTGACAACTTAAAGGACAGATTTAACTTGGCTCAGGGTGCAGGGGATTCGGAGGTTGTAGGCGAAGCTGTGAGGCAGGAACATCACAGCAGGAGGATGTGCTATACTACAGATCCTCTGTCCAGGGCACCAGATGCAGAGGGAGAGCAAAGGAACAATGCCAGAGAGGCAGGAGGCATGAGGGCCAGCCTCAGTGTGTGTGGGGGGGGCACCCTGGACCCATCTTGACATACCCAAGAGTGTGCTTTGCTGGGCTGTCCCCAGCCAGTCAAGGTGACAATTCAGCTTAATAGTCACAAAGTCTTTCATAATTTTTTTTTAAATCAGTCTTTGAAATGTGGAGATCGTAGAAAAGCCTCAAAGGAATGACTAAGCTGAATGCCAAGATGCGTTTCCTACTTGTTACTAAGAATTCTTCCTATTAAAATTTCATGCAGTCTTCTCCCAGAGTTGATTTGGTCTGCCAAGTCTTTTATGATTATTTTGATAAGTTATTTAGGCCACAGTAATGAGTGGGTCGCACAAGCAATGCCTTATAGGACAGAATGAGAGGCCACATGCACTCCTGTTTAAGGCTAGGTCATTAGCTTGTGTGACAAGCGGTTGTCACCATGCACTGGCCTAATGGCTGGGTTCCAGCAGGTACCTAATACATGCACAAATCACTATCAGACTGAAAGGACCTCAGAAGTCAAACTTTAAACATTAGAGTAATGGGCCCACTGTTCAGTTAGGATAAAGCTCAAAAGGTACAAAGGCAAGCAACAGGACACTGTGTGGTGTCATACCAGTTACGTATCTCTGTTTCTTCCCTTCTGAAAGGGACATAATGCCTGGATCCCCATATTCTGGGAGGATGAGGCAGACGGATCCCAAGTTCCAGGTTAGCTTGGCAAGTTAATGACTTAGTGAGACCCTATTTTGAAACAAAAGAGGAAAAGAGGACTAGAAATATAGGTCAGTGTGAAGGTCCTAGGTTTAATCCCCAGTTCTGCAAAAAGTGAATCAAGGAAGAGAGAAGATAAAAGGAAGAGAGAAGAAAGAGGGTAAGAGAGAGAGGGAGAGACAGGAAGGGGGGAGAAAGGAGAAAGAGAGAGACTGAGTACAAAAAGAAGAGAGAAAATGGGCCGGAGGGTTAACTCAGTGGTTCCGGCGCCTGCCTCGCAAGCGCAAGGTCCTGAGTTCAATCCCCGGTGACTACATACAATGCTGGGCGTGGAGACTCACGCCCACCAACAATCAGTACCACATACCACAGTGCCAGGCGTGGTGGCTCACACCTGTAATCCCAGCACTCGGGAGGCAGAGACAGGAGGATTGCTGAGTTCCAGGCTTGCCTGGGCTACATAATGAGTTCAGAGCCAGCCTGAACTACAAAGTGAGACCCTGTCTCAAAAAAAAAAAAAAAAAAAGAGAGAGAAAATCAAGAAAAAAAAAGAGAATAAACTCTTTTGGTCTACGCCTTGCAGGAGAAAAAGAAAGGCTGCTTCCTTAGCCTCCTGGTTCCCACTCATGGTTGCTTTTGGAAAAATCTGAAAGGATGAGGGTGTGGGTTTAGAAAAAGGAAGGAAAGAAATGGACAAAAAGGAAGAGATACAGCTGCAGAAAAAAAAATAGGAAAGAAAGAGAGTAAAGGAGAGCTGAAACCTGACACTCAGGAACTTGGGCCTCCACAGAGAGGGGACTTCTTGGGGAGAGGCCCTGCCTGCCAGCCAGAGGTGGAGTAGTTCCGCAGCGGCCTTCATTAACGCTTCACACACCCGGCTCCTAATTTAGAGCCCTTTAATGGCAAACACTGTGTGTGTACCTTTGGGGACCTCTGAGGACAGAAGCAAATCTAAGAGAAATGAGGTGCCTGAAAGGGCCCTTCCTCGGTGACAGCCCTTGGGGCTAACACTTTGGAGGGGGTCTGCTTGGAGTTTTGGGGTGCAGGCTGAGAAGGTACACAGACACAGAGCCAATCAGAAACCGGGGACAGCTGACATGTTGAGGCGTCAGATTCCTGTGTCTGCAGAGCCCACTCAAGTCGGCATGAGTGGTGGTATATGGAAGCCGTGGACTTATCTCTGCCCATATGGCTAAACGCTCGTTCAAGCAATTAAAATGAACAAGAACATTAAAAAACGAAATTAAAAAACCACTCAAACAATCCTTGTGGAGCATTTTCCTTGAGTGCTAAAGCAGAAATAAAATATATATATATATATATATATATAT
>PVIC010007616.1:34081-50485 GCA_004025085.1 Thryonomys swinderianus | reverse complement strand
GAGGATATACTAATAAGTGAAATCAATAGATCACAGATAGACAATTCCCGGATCTTCTCTTTGGCATGAACACCTGTAGATGCAAATGAGTTCTAGAAAGTAGGACAGCTTTTATAGAGTGGAATATTTCTATAGGAAACTTGGTGTGGGAATGTGATGAGGGGAAGGAATAAGTATGATACAGAAAGAAAATAAAAGATCATGTATAAAGGGGGAGGAGGGGGGAGTGGGTAGGGATATGTGTAAAAATGAGAATTAACTTGTGTCATATACTGGTACAAATTCCCCAATGTTATATGTGATTTTGAGATGTATATAAATTGTACCAATAAAGAATTCAATTAAAAAAATAAAAAAATAAATTATAGTAACAAGGTATTATCACCATGTAATAATGATGGAAATAAAGTGCAGAATAAATCTAAGACCCTTAAATCATCACAAACCATCCTTGCTCTGTGGAAAAATTATCTTCCACAAAACTGGCTCCTAATGCTAAAAAGTTTGGGGATCCCTCATATAAATAACTTTTTGTGGAAAAGGGATTTTTATATTTTATATTTTCTATATTTTATATTATATTATATATTCTATACATATTCTATTTTTATATTTTATATTACATACTTTTATAAAAATATATCTTTATATTTTCCAAAAATAAAATAGTGAGAAAAGTGGTAGTGTTTTGCATTTTTGCTAATCATTTCATTGTCTAAATAGTGAGTGCTCCTTCTGCTTTTCTTGATTTGTTCTACTGTATTGTCTTGGGTATGGCAAATAAAATCCAACCACCCATATTTTTAGCTGAAAGATGGAGAAGGATGTTAAAAGTCAGTTCACATAATTGTGAGTGCTCTTTTTTGATACTACACCAGTATTCAACACTTGACATTTAGTTGTGTCTACAATATGAAATTGCATCAATGAACCATGACATAACATCAAATTAATTCATCTGTTTGTACTTTCATTTAATATTCTACATCATGTGATTATTTTTTGCTAACACTATGTACTGGTCATTTAGAAAGTATTGATTTAGGTCCTTATTTCAAATGCTAATATAGTACTACCTTGAGTTACAACTGGCCTGACATAGGGATGACTTGGGTTAATTAGGTTCATGGAAGATTCCTCTGTCTCTTATTACATATTATGTGTACCTAAGTAAATATCAATAACTCAGCTGTACTAATTTAGTTATAACTAGCCCTCAGGAATAGACTGAATTCATAAGCCAAGGGTCCACTGTGTATGTCACTGTTAAATGTCAAAAATAAATTACATTTATTAATACCATCTCTTCGGAAAGGTAGTAGAAAGCTCCCCAGCTCACAGTGACATGTAAAAATTTTCCAAAATATAATTTTCACTTTAATGCTTGAGTTTTATCAATGGCAACAAACACTGCCACTTTTTTTTCCTTGAAGAGACATGGTCTTTCAATTTTTGAGAATGTTTCTGCCAAATATCAACTTCTGTATAATCATAATTTGTCAAGTCATTTTTTAAGTCAAAGTGGAATTCCATGAAAATAGTTATGGATCAACTCACAATTCAAACAAATACATAGGCATTTTTTCCCCTTTGACATGACTATATTTCAATATGAGACAGATTTTATTTTTCTTTATTTGACATGTATCCTATGTTAAAATGATGGATAGCCAGAGGTAATGCTCAATAAAAACTAATAATTTTTAGTAGTTTCATCCAGGATATTTTCTAAGTGAAAATGATATTTTCTTCCTCTTACTCTTGTTACTGAGAATAATACAATGTCTACTTGTCCACTTTGGCACCCATCTCATCTTTGCAAATATATTACAGCAAATATGATTATGACAAAAAGGCAAAAAGGGCCTTAGTGTTCTCATAAAAAGAGTTTTAACCTCCTGAACCTCCTGAAATGATTCTGGGAACTCCTAGTAGTCCATGAACCACACTGAGAAATGCTAATTTAAGTAGTTTGACTTTTGAAACCCTGAATGATTTCAGGTTCATCTCCATGAAGTAAATTCATAACCATGATAAAGAAGCTGAAGTTCAGCAGCACATTTAGGACAGAGAAATGAACTCCATGGTCCCTGGGAAACATAGTTCATCATTACTTAGCTCAGCAAATTCACTTCCCAGACAGCTACACCATGTGGGATACAAGGCAGGACAGGGGAATCGACAGCCACCCACAGTGCCAGCTAGGGTTAAGGAATCAAAACCAGAAACCACCAGCTTTATTCCACTAAAACTATCAGGAATCCACATTAATCATTTATATACTCCTATTTTCAGGTATTCAGCAAGAAAAGCAAAAAGCTCATTGTGTGAGCAAAATATGAATTATGAAACTAAAAGTCAAAAATGAGAAGTAACAGATGCTTACATCTCTTAGTTGTACTTTTCTTCTAAAAATTCATCTGTTATCAAGTGCAACTCAGACCTACCAAGCATACTTTTATAAATAAACAGTGGCCATCTTCAGTTAGCAACTGGACTTTCATTATAAAGAAGATGGCCTGGGAAAGCCAGCACTCCCTTTTCCAAAAGACTAGGCAGGAGGTTCTCAGAAAATGTTTATTTTCCTAAATTGGAACAAAAGGAAACAGCCTGATGTGCTGACACTAACAACAGGGCCTTGTGAGACACTTACTTAAAAGAAGCAAATCCAGAAAAAGTAACTGGGAAGTTTCTATATTCCTATACTATACTGAATCATCCTTCTGAGAATGGTGGGCCATGAGATGAGATTCTAGTGCTGAAACCAACCCAAAAGGTCCAAAATTGTTCCTGAAACATGAGAAGAGCTCATTAGCTTTTAACCTGATGCCTCCTAATGAAGGGTATCAGCTTTCAGACCCACTTGTTGTCTCAGCCTCATCTTCCCAAGCTCTTCCAATCAAGACCAACTCATGGATATTTTTCTAGCTTTTAAACAAAGCAAAGGACTAACAGATATCATGGTGGGTTATCTTCCATCACTGCTCCCTGAAGCACTGGCAGCATAGGAATACAACCAGGGTATCTTCCATTCCCCAAATCTGGTTCATGCTTGGCAGTTTCCCCATGTGTGCTTCTCACAGTAGGCCCATACTTTGTGGGGAGCCTCTGAAGGTTGCTACCTTTCAAGGCTATTGCTCATCAGAGCTCTGGAGAGCTGAACTGTTCTTCAATTCCAAACACAGGTGAGGATGCACCTGGAGCTCAGGTACCGAGATCCTTTCACCTTTTGCAGCTACAGAAAGCCCATATTTCACACACTGAGCCCTCCACATCAAAGTAACCAACACATTTCTATGCAAAGGTGGGGCAAGGAATGTAATGCAGAAAATCACATGGGTTTTCCCCTTTTTTTAAATCAGTTTTGTGATTTTTATCTCCTAAGAATTAGTTTTTTTTTTTATTTTCCAGGTTTTCCCCTGAAAAGTGAGACAACTTCCAATGCAAAGTTCTATCACAAATTGGTTGCTCTCCAGTATGAAATATCTGAAGAGGTATTTGTGATAAAGTCAAGAGACAATTAGGTGTGTAAATATCATATCTGTTCTCTGGCATGACAAACTGAAGATGTTAATGAGTTCTAGAATGTGTGAGGGATATTGTGAAATAGAAAATTTTCAAAGGGAAATGTGGTGGAGTGAGTAATGAGGGGTAAAAAAATGTTGATGGTAATAAAAAAGGGAAACAAAGGGCCGGAGATTTAGCTCAGTGGTTCCGGGGCCTGCCTCACAAGCACAAAGTCCTGAGTTTGATCCCAGTAACCACATACAATGCTGGGTGTGGTGACTCATGCCCACCAGCCATTAGTACCACATACCACAGTGCTGGGTGTGATGACTCACCCCTGTAATCCCAGCACTTGGGAGGCAGAGACAGGAGGATTGCTGAATTCGAGGTTTGCCTGGGCTCCATAGTGAGCTCAGGGCCAGCCTGAACAACAAAGCAAGACCAAAAAAAAAAAAAAAAAAATGGGGGGGGGGGACAAAGCTCATGTATTTAGGGGGTGGGGTGTGGGTTGGGTAGGGGAACAGGAAAAATAAGAATTAAACTGTGTCATATACTGCTACAAATGTCCAATATTGAGTGTGATCATGATGTATATATATAATGCACCAAAAAAGATTTAAAAAATAATAAAAAAAGAAAAGAGAGACCTGCATCAGAAGGACCAGAAACATGCAGCACTAACCAAGTGCAAGCCCTGCCCAAGCTTGGAAATGAAACACAGAATTCAGGTAGACCTGTCTGTTAAGTTTCCACTTTCACCTGGAAACTTCTTCAAGGTACACAGAATACTGCCAAACCTCTGAAAATAACAGGATTCAGACATAGCTTTCTCAATGAGGAGGTAAAAGCTGTAAAACTAAATCCATTTTCACTATTGCATCTCTGTCCCTATTGAACTTTCAAAGACTAGATTCATATAAAAGTTTTCAATATGTTCTAAATGCAAGATTTTCATCTGTATTTCAGGACACTGGGGATGGAGAGCAGACAAGGGACCCTTTCACTTGCTGTTTGTTGCTAAGGGAGGAAATATTTCCTTTATCCCAGGTCTCTTTGAAGTCGCCTATGACCATACAATCTTCAGATTATTATGTTCTTCATTTGCTGCTGGCAAGGAAGATTGAGTGCCAACCTGAAAGAGACTGCTGATGACTTCTAACTTGCTCAAGATGGCTCAGAGCAGTAGTTTGGGAGAATAACACTGAGAAATGGATATTTAAGCCAAACTTACAGAAATGTGTCTTGATCCAATATTCTTTCATGGAACCCGCACCATCAGCTTTTGTTGACATGTTTAAGTGTCTTTGCTGGAGGCCCCCAAAGAGGAGCTTCAATTTTCCAAGAGAAAACAATGCAGGTGCCAGTGAGTTTGAAACTTAGAAAGTAATTTTCACAGGCAGACTTCTGCCAACCAACAGTTGGACAGGCCCTCACCCTGCTTGTTCTCAAAGCAAACCAGCACACTCATGTCCCTTGAGCACAAGATAAAATGTGAGTTTTCAGCCCCACTGATCAGCTCATTGGTTTCCCAAACCTGGCTCACCCTGAATATCACTAGACCGCATATTAAAACTTTCTGCTTCCGAGTGCTACCTCACACTTGCTGAATCAGAACTTCACTGGTTTGGATGGTAAGACTTGATGGAGACCATCACTAACTTACACCATTACCTAAGTGCAGTGGTATTACAAAAAGGCTACTGCATGTGATCAGAAAGTCCTGTTTAGGTGTCAACTTTGCACAGGAGGCTGACCAGTGCTTAAGTCCACATTCTAATATGTTGATTTCTGTTACTTGCCATAAAACAACATATTGATAAACCAACATTTTTCCTGAAAATTGGAACTGAAATAAATATATATCAAGTGACAAATATCCCCATTACTCCCTCTCCCCCAAAATGAATTTGTTGTAAGTAGCTGGAAAATTAAGTTGTGTAGGGCATTTGCAAGGAATAGTTAGGTGTTTTATGTGAGGGTGGAAGTTGTTTAGATAAAATTGTGAGACTGGGAATTGCAGAGAATATATTATGAAAAATTTAACATTTAATGAAGGTTAAGTGAATTTTTTATTATTTGAAATATGTTATTTTATTTTGAATTTAAAGTAAACTTAAATTGTGGCCATAGGCTTAAGCATTCCACCTGCAGCCAATGTCCTTTCCAGCAATAATTAGCAAATAAAAGGGAGCAACTGGAATTACTGTAATGGATCATAGTTTTGCTGTGCTCAGTGGCAAAGGCAATACACTTTGCCTCCTACAATCAACCAAACTCCTTTTGTGTCATCTCTTTAGATCTTCCTAATGGAAAGCTGGAAGGTTCAAGTGAGCCACCAACATCCACAAGCACACGGAGGCTATTAGGTACAATCATCCTCCTTCATATGTCCCCTTGAAAAAAACACACAGACATGGATTTACCTTATAACAACACCAGTCTTAGCAACAACCACTTACAATCATATTACCATATACTAGCTGCACTTCTAAGCACTTTAAAAAAAATCATTCAATCTTTGCCCAGTACTATGAGGTATCACCATTCTATTTTATGGATGATGAAACAAAGACAGAAGATAGTTAAGTAACTAATTCAAGGTCACACAGCTTTTGAGTGGTGGAATTTGAATTCAAACCTAAATAGTCTGTCACCAGAATAGTTTCTTCATTTCTGTGTCATGTTCAAACTGCAATACAAGTATGGACAGACTATTATGAACTCACAAGGGTTTTCATAGAAAAATCACAGGACATGAGAATACCATTTACTGAGTTGTGTACAAACATTAGTGGTAAGAAGGAAAAATGAATCTATAAGCATCATTTAAACACAGAATAGAATATTGAAAATATACCAATATGCTCAAAGTAATGGTAAATAAAAATGAATCACTTGTAATCTGTTCTTGTTAATGGGAGATGTGTAAAATACAGAGATACTCTAACGTGCTAACTCAACTACTGTATTTCAGTTACTGAATATGTGAAATATTTGTAAAAGGCATGTTATTTTCCTCATAAACCTTAGGGTGATCATGTTATTTTTAACTTCATATTATTTTCCCATAAACTTTAGGGTGCTCAATCAAAACCTTTATATAGTATAGTCATGTTCAGGGTCAGTCTCCCGAATGGGGAGAAAATTCCTTACTCCATGGTGCTGGCCAAGCACAGTCTCTACATTATGGCCAGGACATGCCATAGACCCACAGGGTTCACAGGATCACAGTCATATTTTTAAGGCCCATTAAAACAGAACACAAAGCTGCTCACAGACCACAGAATATCGTGTTTGCAAAATGTCCTTCTCCTTTATGTTAATGTCATCTGTGAATGCAAGGATAGTTCTCCCTTCTCTGCAAATGATATGTGCCTCTCCACAACTCCAAACCATTATCTCACCATTAAATCAGCAAGCCATCACCTCTTGGGTTGCTCTCCTCTCATTCCTTCATTTTCTACTTATCTTTCTCTTATGTCTCTATAGTCAAGAAAACAACCAATCCAACTACAATGAACCCTTTAAACAAGTGCTGCACACCTTCTTGCTGGGATTCATTGCTTAAGCAACGTGTTCATCAAGAGACAGACAAGAATCAGGCTTATTATATACTGTCTCAGGCCCTCAGAGATGAGGATCTACAGGCAGCATCCCCATCCTGAAGGGCTTCCAAAGCCACCACCAGAGAACAGGCAAGGAGGAAATCATGAGACATGGCTTTTCTAGGAGTGCAGCATGAGGGACATAGAGGTCCAGGAGGCCTTTAATGGTTTCAGGCAGAACATGGTCAGAGTCTCACTTTTGAAAATTTATGTATATTATCATATAAATGAAAGAGGTTAATAAGTAGTAGAAACTCTTCCTAATCCTCTAACGCTGTATTTATAATATATTGAGATACATGGAAACATTTTATAATTTCTGTTCAATATTTTTGTAAACCTGAAATTACTTTAAAAGTAAAGTCTAGCCAGGCGTGGTGGCTCACACCTGTAATCCCAGCACTCAGGAGGCAGAGGCAGGAGGATTGCTGAGTTCGAGGCTTGCCTGGACTGCATAGTGAGCTCAGAGCCAGCCTGAACTACAAAGCAAGACCCTGTCCAAAAAAAAAAAAAAAAAAAAAGTAAAGTCTAATTCTCTTAAAAGGTCATTTTCTGACATGGAAAAAGATGATGATGGTGATTACAGTTTGATTGTGAGCAGTAGCTGCTATAGTGATTTAGAGCCTCAACTGGATTGGTTTAAGGATCTGCACAATACATTGATAGAACACACTTATGAGTCATAAAGACTTAGCTATAGGATCTACATTGGATCCTCTGCCCTTTCCTCTCTGATGCTGCTACCTTACTCAGCTTCTTGACTATCAGGAACTAGGCAGCTCTGCTTTCCAGGCCTTCTACCATGATGTTCTTGTCATGGAACCAACCAATTCTGGACTTCATCCCCTAAAACTAACCACACTTTAAATCTGTGGTGTCAGGTATTGTGTCCCACAGATGGAAACTGTCAAATACAATTGGTATGACCCACAGAAGACTGATGAAAAACTTTAAAATGCATGGATCACGTAGACATACAGATTAAGTCCAACCTCACAAAAATAGGTCCAACAATGGATTAATGCTTCCCTGCAGACATTCAAGCTGCCAACCATGAAGATGTCTTCCTAAAAAATTAAACCTTGAGATGGAGTTCAGTTTCCAAAGGACAGAAAATGACACTAAAGCAGGTAATGGAAAAACTTGCTGCTTAGGACATTTTGATACACAACAAACCCGATTTCATTAACAAAGAAATTACACAGACAAAAAAATGCAGACAAAGAGGAAATTCTGTATTAAGAGAAAGTAAAGAAATACTGTATCAACTAATGGCAACATATGGACCTTGATGGGAACTGAGCAAAGCAAATGTACAAAACAATAAAAAATGCATAAGTGAGAAGAAAATTTATGTGACAGCCATATATTTAGTAATATGCAAGAATTATTCACATGATTTTTAATTGAATTCTTTATTGGTACATTTTATATACAGCTCACAATCACACTCAACATTAGGGAATTTGTACCAGTATATGACACAAGTTAATTCGTATTTTTAGCCATATCCCTAACCACCCCCACAACCTCTCACCCACTATATACATGTGCTTTCTTTTTGTCTTCAAATGATATTTATTCTTTCCCTTCATTACTTTCCCTGACCACACTCCCTTTGAATATTTCCTATGTCACAAAATCTATCATACATTCTAGAACTCATTTACATCTACAGGTTCTCATACTAGAGAAAAGATGTGATATTTACATATCTGTAATAAATTATTATTTATAAATAAGTTATTTCACTTATTAGTGTGTCCTCAAGGTGTATCCATTTGCACATAAATGAATTAAACTTGTTCTTTATGGCAGAGTAATACTCCATTTTGATTTTAAAAAATCTTCCTTACTGAGTCTCCAGTTGATGGGCATCTTGGTTGTTTCCAAGACTGGGCTATCACAAACTGAGGTGCTATGAACATGGGTGCAAATATGTCTTTACAATACGATTCTTTTAATTCCTTTGGCTATATTCCTAGCAGGGGAATTGCAGGGTCAAATGGGACCTCTAATCCTAGTTCTCTGAGGAATCTCCACACTGATCTCCACAATGGTTGTACAATTCTACAATCCCACCAGCAGTAGAGAAAGGTTCCTTTTTCCCTGTAGCCTTGCCAGCATTTATTGTTGGTTGATTTTGTGATAGCGGCCATTCTTTGTGGAGTGAGATCAAATCTCAGTGTTGTTTTCATTCCCATCTCTCGAATGACCAGTGATGTTGAACATTTCTTCATATGCTTCTTGGCTGCTTTGACTTCTACCTCTGAGAAGTGTCTGCTCATTTTTGAATTGGGTCTTTAAATTTGGGGGGACTGATTTAAGTTCTTTATATATTCTAGATAGTAGCCCTTTGTCTGACAAATAGCTAGTAAAGACTTTTTCCCATGTTGTTGGTTGTCTTTTAGTGGTGCCAGTGATTTCTTTTGTTGTTCAGGAGCTTTTTAGTAGGATGAGATCCCATTTGTTGATTCTTTATGCTAGTTCCTGTGCTGTAGAGGTTTTGTTCATAAAGTACTTCCCTATGAAAACGTCTACAAGAGTTCTACCTAACTTGTTTTGCAGCAGGTTTATTGTTTCTATTTTAATGTTTAGGTCTCTAATCCATTGTGATTTTAGTTTAGTACATGGTGAAAAAGATAGGTCTAGCTTTAGTTTGGGGCAGGTTAAAATCCAGTTTTTCCAGCACCATTTGTTAATGGTGCTATCTTTCCTCCACTGAGGATGTTTCACTCTTCTGTTAAGGAAGAGTCCTTAAGCATGGCTTAAGGACCAGAGATTTAGCTCCATGGTTCCAGCACCTGCCTTGCAAGCACAAGGTCCTGAGTTCAATCCCCAGCAACGACATACAATGCTGCACATGGTGACTCATGCCCACCAGCAATCAATACCACACACCACAGTGCCGGGTGTGGTGGCTCAGGCCTATAATCCCAGCACTTGGGAGGCAGAGATAGGAGGATTGCTGAGTCTGAGGCTTGCCTGGGCTCCATAGTGAGCTCAGGGCCAGCCTGAACTACAAAGTGAAACCATGTCTTAAAAAAGAAAGAAAGAAAAAGAAAGAAAGAAAGAAAGAAAGGAAGGAAGGAAGGAAGGAAGGAAGGAAGAAAGAAAGAAAGAAAGAAAGAAAGAAAGAAAGAAAGAAAGAAAGAAAGAAAGAAAGAAAGAAAGAAAGAAAGAAAGAAAGAAAGAAAGAAAGATGACATGGCTTAGTGTATCTGGAGTTGTTTCTTGATCTTCTAATCTATTCCACTGTTCCTTGAGTCTGTTACTTTGCCAGTACCGTGCAGTTTTTATCACAATGGCTTTATACTATAGTTTTAACTTGGTGATCATAATACCCCCCGCCATATCCTGGTTGATTAGAATTGCTTTTGCCATTCTAGGTCTCTTGTGGTTCCAAATGAATTTTTGGATTATGTTCTCTAGCTCTGTGAAGTATAGTGTTGGAATTTCAATCAGAATTGCATTGAAAAGTAGTTGCAGGAATCTAGGCATTTTGAGTATACCCAAGAACAAGGGATGTCTTTCTATTTTCTGATACCTTCTTCTATCTCCTTTTTCAGAGTCCTGTAGTTTTCAGAATAGAGGTCTTTCACCTCCTTTGTTAGACTAATACCTAGATATTTCATTTTGGGGGATGCTAATGTAAAACAAAGTGATTCCCCAATTTCTATTTCAGTGAGTCTGTTGTTTGTGTATACAAAAGCTGTTGATTTTTTAGCACTGACCTTGTATTCAGCTATACTACTAAATTTGGTGATTAAGTCTAGTAGTCTTTTGGTTGAGGTTTTAGGATCCTCTACACAGAGAATCATATCATTGGTGAAAAATGAGTTTAACTTCTTCCTTACCTATCTTTATTCCCTTTATTTCTGTCTTCCCTAATTGCTGGGGCTAATGTTTCTAATATTATATTGAACAAGAGTTGGAGACAGTGGGCATCCTTGTCTCATTCCTGATCTTAGCATAAAAAGATTCAGTTTTTGCTCATTTAGTAACATGCTGGCTATTGGTTTCTCATAAATAGCTTGTATTAGTTTGAGATAAACTTCATCTATTCTGACTGCAGGGTTTTGATGATGAATGGGTGTTGGATTTTGTTAAATGCTTTTTCTGCATCTATTGAGATGATCATATGGTTTTGGCCCTTGAATCTGTTAATATTTATTGATTTACATATGATAAACCAGGCTTGCATCCCTGGGATAAATCCAACTTGATCAGTGTGTATGATTTTCTTGATAACTCTCTGTACTCTGACAATATTTTGTGGAGGATTTTTGCATCAATATTAGAGAGATTGGCCTGTAGTTTTCTTTTTTGGTGGGATCTTTCCCTGCCTTTGGAATCAAGGTAATGCTTGCTGCAAAGAATGAATTTGGGAGTACTGCTTCCCTTTTGGTTTAATTAAAAAGTTTGAGAAGTAGTGGGATTAACTCTTTAAAAGTTTTGTACAATTCAGCAGTGAAGCCATCAGGACCAGGGCTTTTCTTTATTGGTAGATTTTTTATTACATTTTCAATATCACAGATAATATTGTGTTATTTAACATTTTTATATCCTCTTCATTCAGCTTTGGAAGTTTTTATGTGTCTAGGAATCTATCTATTTCTTCTAGATTTTCCATCTTTTTGGAGTATAATTTTCAAAATACATGTTTATTATCCTGTGGACTTGCACTGCATCTGTGATGACTTCCCCATTTCCTTTCCTAATAGCATGGATTTGAGCCTTTTTCTTCCTTTGTTTGATAAGGTTAGCTAAGGGTCTGTCAATTTTTATTTAATTTATCATTTCAAAGAACCAATTCTTTGATTTGTTGATTCTCCGTATTATTCTGTCTCCATTGAATTGATTGCCCTGATCCTTATAATTTCCTCCCTTGTATGAGCATTGGGTTTGTCTTGCTCCTTTTTTTTTAATAATTGGAGGATCAGCATTAGATTGTTTATTTGAGTTTGTTCTATTTTCTGGCAGGAAATCAATCTAGCAAAGTATGTGAAGACCTCTACTCTGAAAACTACAGAACTGCTGTAGTTTCACTGCTATGAATTTCCCTCGTACAACTGCTTTCACTGTATCCCATAAATTCCTGTATGTTGTACTGGTTTTCATGATTTAATTGTAGAAACTGTTTAATTTCTTCTTTAATTTCTTCTGTGGCCCATGGGTTTGTCAACAGTGTGTCGTTCAATTTTCATGTGTTTATCGCTTCTCAGCCTTTTGGCTAAGATCAAGTGCAATTTTCATGTGTTTGGGAGGATCTCAGGATTTTTTTTGCCATTGAGCCCCAGTTTCAAGGCACTATGGTCTGACAGTATGCAGGGGATAACTTCAATTCCTTTCCATTTACTTAAACCAGTTCTGTGACCTAAGATGTGATCTATTTTGGAGAATGATCAATGAGCAGTTGATAAGAACATATATTCTGAATTTGTTGTGTGAAATACTCTGTGGGCATCTATTAAGTCTACTTGTTCAAAAGTTTGGTTTAACTCAAGTACTTCCTTATTGATTCTTTGTCTAGACAATATGACAATTTGTGACAGTGGAGTATTGAATTACCCTACTATTATTGTATTAGTGGTTTTCTGACTTTTCATGTCCATTGTTTGTTTTGTATAGCTAGGTGCATTAGAGTTTCCTGCACAAATATTTATGATTGTTATTTCTTTCTCCTGGATTGTTCCCTGTAAGAGAATATGGTAACCTTTGTCTCTCTTAATCAGTTTGGGTTTGAAATCTACTTTCTCTGCAAACAAGATAGCACTCCTTTTGCCAGTTTTCCTATTGCATGGAGAATTGCTTTCCATCCCTTTATTTTCAGTCTATGGGTTTCTTTTTTAATTAGGTGTGATTCCTGTATGCAGCCGATTGTAGGATCTTGCTTCGTTAACCCAATCTACCAGTCTGTGTCTTTTAATTGACCAACGGAGTTAATTGACATTAATGGGTATGGCTGATATGGACAGACTTAGAGCTGCCATGTTTTCCTGTTCTTCACTCTTTTATTCCTTGCTTTTGCCCTTTTCTATTCAGTTTCTTGTTCTGCCCAGTGATTTCACTCTGTTGAAATTTTTGTAATTTTGTAATTTTATAATTTTGGGGTTTTTTCCAAGATATTCTTTAGAATGTTTTGGAGTACAGGTTTCATATTTGTGAAGTTTTTCAGGTCTTCTTTGTCATGGAAGTATCTTATTTCCCCATCAATTATGAAAGATAGTTTGCAGGATACATCAATCTAGGTTGGAGGTTGTTTTCCTGCAGTGGTTGCAACACTTCCCTCTAGGCTCTCCTTACATTGAGTGTTTGTGTTGAAAAGTCTGCTGTGATCCTAATGGGCTTCCCTTTGTAGGTGATTTTTTTTCGCTTTCTCTGACTGCTTTCAGTATTTCTTTCTTTTGCTGTGTATGTGGAGCTTTGATAATTATATGTCTAGGTATAACTATTTTTATGTCACAGCCTTTTGGAGTCCCATACACCTCATTTATCTGTATGTCCAATTCTTTTCCTGTGAAGTTTTCAGCCATTTATCTGTCAACAGATTTTTTATGTCTTTTAGACTGTCTCCTGCTTCCTCAGTGACTCCAATCAGTCTTATGTTATTCTTCTTTGAATCATCTAGAAGCTGTTGGATTGATTTCTCATGGTCCCTTGCCGTTTTTTATAGATTATGTCTTTGCTGTTCATTGGCTGTTAACCTGTCCTCTAGGTCTCAAGTTCAGTCCTCAGCTTCACTCATCCCATTTCGCAAATGTTCATTCTCCTTTTTCATGATCTGGAGCTCTGCTTGAAGCTGTTTAAAAGGTTCCATTGATTTTGCTATCTTAGGTTCTATCATCTCACTGATCTCTTCTTTAATGAAGTCTTTCACTGTGGACAGTATCTCTGTTTTCAACTCAGCGATGAGTTCTGATTTCCATTTTACTAGATCTGCTTTTGTTAGCATCTCAGAGAGTCCTGGTGTTTGAGTTTCAGGTTGCTCTATTTTCCTTTTCCCTGAAATTCACTGTGGTGGTGATCTTTGTGTCTGGCTTTTTAATTTTTTTCTCATTTATATTCCCTTTTTGTTATTGCTAATGTTATTTGTTTAACTCCTTGCCTGGTGTCTGGGCAATGTTTGTTGCAGGTCTCTTTCTTCCTATTGTTCAAGACTCTTAGGAAGTGTGTCTTCCTGGTTTGTTCTGCTTGAATCTGTAATGACCCTTGAGAGTTCTCAGTTCCAGTCTGTCTTCACTGGCCACTGGCTTGGTCTGAGAGGAAGCAGCCAGGTTCAGCCTTGGACACCAGTAATGATGCAGGCCTCCTTTGTTGTCTAGGTTTCCTGTGAGCTCCCCTGGTCACCATATGCCAGGTCTGTCTCTGCAAAGCTCTGGTGTAGAATGGGGTCCAGCAGGCAGACCACAGCCCTGGGTGCTGGTAATGGTGTGGGGCTCTGTTGTTGTCTAGGTTTCCCACAAACTCCATTGTGCACTACTTGCCTGGTCTGTCTCTGTGAAGAGCTGGTGTGGAATGGGGTCTGGCAGGCAGCCCACAGCCCTGGGTGCCAGTAATCTTATTCACATGATTTTAAAGTTATCACAGTCATTTTTCTTTAGAAGACCTCTTTCAAAATACTTGGAAATGTATTTCTAAATAACCTGGGATCTGCATGAAACAAGACAGGTCCTCTAGCAATTACTACTGATGTATGGATAAACTCATTATATTTGTCTATTTATCTCATGTATATATTAATTTTCTACAGTATAGTTTCTTTTTGATTCATTTTTGTGTTGTTATTCTTAGAGGGTGTTTATTGTTTAATAGAGTTTATTAGTACATTTTAGGAATAGATAATGATAAAACTCTTGATTGGCATTTTGTACCTGTACATAATATATCTTGATTCTTTTTCCAATTGTCCTGACCTCCTATCCTCCCTGTATAATAACCTTTGTTTCCATTTTTTCCTTTACACCATCATCTTTTTTTCATTTCTCTTTTTGCTTTCCTCTGCCCCAACCTAGTTACAACTTCCTTTTGAACAGTTTCTTCCTATTTCACAGTAGCGATGTAAGATTTTGATAATGGCTGTACTACTCTAATCCTTCTAAAAATCATTGACTATTACAGATAAAACATGTAAATTCCATAGTATGTAAAGTATATTTAAAGAAAGTTATATTTTTAAAAATGTAAAATAAGAGGTTTCTCAGTTAGATTTAAAAATAATTAAACATAGTAAAATAAAGAGAATAGATGGGAAAGGTTCTCCAAAGATCTTCTAAAAGATTATCACAGCTTAAATTAAGAAGAAGGCAGTAGATGTAGGGAGAGATTGATTCAAGAAATATTAATGAAATCAAGCAAACAAACTGTAGGACCAGGTAGACTGGGAAAAGGGAGAAATAGGAAAGGAGGTGAGAAGCACCATACCCGGTGCCTGGCTTACAAACAGGCTGTCTCTCATAGAGACAGGCAGAAGAAAGAAGCACAGTGGTGGAGGGAATCTTCATTCTCTAGGCAGAAAGTAGCCAAAGCAACAGCCAGAGAAAGAAAGAATGGCAACATTTGTGCCCATTTCAGTAACTAGATCCACTTTTGAGTTAAATATTACCCCAGGAGCAGGGGACCAACCTCTAACTACAAGGGGATAAATAATGAAGTAACTTAGCTCATATACAGAGCCCATGGTCTTCTGTAACATTTGACAAACTTCAAACTAATTCCCATGTTCTTTCCAACCCCTTACTCATGGGCACTGGATATCATCACAGTTCCCCAAGGAACACAAAAGGTCCAAAATCCCCTTCCTGACATAGGGTTTGAGTCAAAATCTTTATTGGCAGGAGTCAAACCTCAGACCACTCCTTCAATCCTACCCTAAACCTTAATACCTAGAATCTTCAGCACTAACCTCCTTCCAGGTGTAAACTCTTCTCACTGGCCTACTTCCATCCTATGGAGTAGATGTTCAATTTCAAATAAATCTTTGATCTTGCTTCTTCTTTTGGAAGTTCTGCTAATTGACCTTGAGAAGTTCCCCTCCACCAAGTAACAGAAACAGGCACAGAGGACCCCTTGCAGCTGAAGCTCCAGGAGATGACTGTATTTCACTGTATTCTATAGGAAATTTTCAAGTCTTCAGTTATTTTTTGTAATTTTTTTCTAATTTTTCAGCCAGTACTTCTAGGAAAAGACAACTGAGGATTCCAGAAATATGACCTCCAAAACTGGCAACAAAAGTTGCTGTCTTTCCAAATTTTCAAGCTCTAATTTTTTTTTTTTTTTTTTTTTTTTTTTT
>PVIC010007616.1:0-33981 GCA_004025085.1 Thryonomys swinderianus | reverse complement strand
CAAGCTCTAATTTTTAAAACATCACTTAGAAGAATTAAGTCATGTCATATACTGGTACAAATTCTTAGTGTTTAATGTGATCATGATGTGCATATAAAATGTGCAATGAAGATTCAAATGAAGATCCAATGAAGATTCAAATCCTTAAAAATATCATTTAGAAAAAAAACATCAAAAAATTTTCAGATTTATTCCATTTTGAGATATTTTCAAAGGCAAGTTTAACTTTCATTGTCAAGAAAGCTTTGATTTCCTTCTTTTTTTCCCCTAAGTCTACTCATATTTCCTTAGTTGTTTTCTTTTGTGATCATTGTTAGGTGAGTCATTTATTAGTATAATGTGATGTTGGTGGGTTTTATTTAAAGTACATTATCAATACTTTAATAGATTTTATTTTCCCCAGGGTGTGGAATAGATAGTATAAAGTGACAATATAAACACAGGGAAATTTAATATGTAGTTAACTGAACAATAATTTTCCTAAACAAAAACCTATGTTTAATGCCACTTCCACATGCAGTGGACCTTGGGGTTATGGCTAATATAAAATAACTTGAGTTATGACTGGAATTTTATATGTAAATTATGAACAAAGACCTATATTACAAGGCAAATTGTTGGCCACTTGTGCTTCCAAATATCCTCAAGTACAGATTTAACATTTAAAAAGGTTTTGGAAGAAACATTACAATATCATTTCTTGTCTAGGGTTAACTGAGAAACCCTAGGGCGAGAGGTCTCTCTAAGGATACTGCAGGCAACAGAGTTTGGAGGCTGTTTAGCAGAGACTAGGCTTTAATTGACCAAATTGAGTTACAACCAGCCCTCATGAATGAATTGAATGTGTAAGTCAAGTGGCCTACTGTATAAGCATTCTGATTCTGCTAATCTCAATTTGCAAAGTGTTTAGAGCATATTTTTTTTTTTAGGCTGTGGTGGGGTTAATTTTATGAGAGTAGTGGTTGCAACTTTACTCAGGACTTCCATTTGAATAAGATTTTTGAATTTGAAGCCCCCTCAGAACAGATCAGATTAGGTCAGGGATTTAGTTTAGCAGTCCCGGCATCTGCCTGGCTAGCACAAGGTCCTGAGTTTGATCCCTGGTACCACATACCACAGTGCCAGGCATGACGGTTCATGCCTGTAATCCCAGCACATAGGAGGCAGAGGCAGGATGACTGCTGTGAGTTCAAGGCTGGCCTGAGCTACATGTGAGTTTGGGCCAGCCTAAACTACAAAGCCAGGCCCTATCAAAAAAAAAAAAAAAAGTAAAAGAAAGCCAATATATTTAAACAGTGACAGAAGAGATCAAAGTGAAAGTCACTACTCTCTGCTGGACTTGCAGTTTCTGCCATATTTTTAGCATGTGACAGTTCCTGTTTCCCAACATTTCTCTGCACAACACCTCAGGAAAAAGTCTGTGTTGGGAAGCTGGTTTCTCAGACTTTTATTGAACTTTTATTCCCCTCACAATTGCTTCTGAATAAGGTGCAGATTTCATTTGACTTCATTTATTCTCCCTGTTCCTATTTCCAGACCTTCTCAATTGTTGTAAGACCTTCAACTCTGGGTGAGTTCTTGGGGTTTTTCCTTTCAATTAAATGCTTCCAGAAACAAAATTTCAGACAATGAGACCAGTCTAGCTGACTCATTTCAGAAAGTATTTCCAAAAGACATTTCACAAGGAAAAATATTACTAGTGAAAAGCTTCCAGCATTGAGTTCTGGACTGCAATTTGCATTTGGCTTTCAGTTTTCAAATCTTCAGCAATATAAAAAGGCTAGCAAGTAATCAATGTTGGGCCAAATTCTCTGGAACACACTTGCTTTTCTCATCCAAAGGAGTTTCAAGGTACAGTGTGATCTTCTGAGGGGTTTTACCCTAATCCACTGAAAGCAACATAGATTTTGTTTTCTTGCTTAAAAGATTTTCCTTTAGTGGAAAATTTTACTCATCTTCCAGAGTAGTATGAGAATCAGTGAAATCCTGGAGTACTCTCAATTTCTATATATGAAAATATATTTTGTGGTTCTTCCCAGTAATACTTTTCCAGAGATATTTCCACTGAAGGTGGCAAAATAAGTTTCTAATAAATTCTTATAGATTCAGCATTATCCCTAGTTCCTGGGCCCCACAGTATGGTCCAAGATCCAATTAACTTGGAATAAATGGAGACTTTTGGTCCTCATACAGACCTCCAGAATTGGAATCTGTATTTTATCAAGATCCTCAGATAACTCTCATACACCCAAACTCTGAGAAGCACTAAACAAAATCATAGGGCAGTGGTGGCAAATCTATGGCATGTGTGCCACAGCAGGCAAAGAGCCAAGGTTTGGCAAATTAATAAGAGCCATACAACAACAAAGATCACTTTAATTGTACAAAAACATTCCAATGGAAAATTTTTATCTTTCAGTAAAAAATGTGTTGTACCACTGAAAGCTCTGTTATTGTGTTTTACTTTTAAGATAAACATATTAATGTATGAGTTGTTTTTTTTTCTAAACTAGAACTACAGCATTCAGGTTTAATTGTAGTGTTGGAACTCTCCAAAAGATTCACCATCTGTGCTCCAGACACTGGAGAAAGAAGCTGGCCAGAGTCGAACTTTTAAAGCAGGAGTATACCGTGAAGCAACTTGTGACCCTACCCAGTAGAAGATTTGAGAAAAGATGTAGAAAATGGCAATAGGAGTAGTTTGAGGAACAGAATAATAATGAGTTCTTTGGGCATAAATGTGCATATACATTGTGAACTCTAAATTTCATAGCCACTTTGTAAAGCATATGTTTTTATCTTTTCATAAGAAAATGAAGGTTCATAGTGTTTAATAAGTTACCCAGAGACCAAACAAGTTTATGCTTTGCATAACACAAAGCTAGATTTAGCCAATTCCAAAGCAAATCATACCAAAAAAAAAAAAACTAATTTTACTGTCTTCTCATGATCTAAGATAGTCCTACTAATAGTTAAATGAGCCTTTTGTTTTATGACAATCAACTTTATTCTAGTGTCTAAAAGGAAGACAAAATATAAAAACACTATATACAGTGCACCCTTGATTTATGAGCTCAATTCATTCATGAGGGCTGGTTGTAACTCAAGCTGGTTGTAAGTCAAAACTATTTTTCCCTTAAGGAATAATGGAAATACCCATAATGGAAATATCCATAATATCAACAGCACCCCTTAACTAACCTTTTCGTAAAAAGGTTGTATAATATGTGTAATTTACCAGAAACACCAATAATTTTCCTAATATATTCACTAGAAAATTATGGAATGTGCCTAGTTCATTAGAAACAATTTCATACTGTTCCCAACATACAAGCTGACATCTTTGGCTTGCAGGGAATGAGGATAAAATGAAAGTAATTACTATTTGAAAAAAGGGTCCCCTTTGTTACAGCTTATGTTTAGATGCCCACCAAAGCCTCATGCTGTCTCAGAGATGGCTCAGTCTAGAGGTTAGGTCTGAGGTCACTAGGATTAAGTAAAGAGGCAGAAAGACCCTGTTAAGGTTCCTTGTTGCTGTTTGTATTTTTTTTTTTTTGAGACAGGGTCTTGCTTTGTAGTTCAGGCCAGCCCTGAGCTCACTATATAACCCAGGCAAGCCTCCAACTCAGCAATCCTCCTGCCTCTGCCTCCCAAGTGCTAGGATTACAGGCATGAGCCACCACACCCAGCACTGTGGTATGTGGTACTGATTGCTAGTGGGAGTGAGTCACCACACCCAGTATTGTTGTATGTGGTTAACCGGGGATTGAACCAGGGACCTTGCACTTGCTAGGCAGGGCTGGAACCACTGCCTTAGCAATGAGAGAAAAGTCACTAATACACCTTCCATAAGAACATCAGGAATTGGCTTTCAGGTATCCTTTCCCTCCTTAGGAAAATCTATACCCCACTAGAACCTACATTGGCTCACTGAGTCTGTACTATGACATGGCACTGTACCATGACATGGCATTGTTTGTCATTAAGCAAGCAAATGTAACAATTGCTTTTTCTCTGTCTTCTCTATAAATGTTTGCAGTTCTGGCCACTTTTTTAGGATTTCCTTTAAATCAGAAGAACTTTGCTGCACTGATTGTGGATAATCTCCCTTCTCTTCAGAAAGTTCTTTAACTGCCATCCTTTGTTGTTCAGCCAGAAGTTGCTGAAGTTCCTCTGTAGACAGTTCCTCTGAGTATTCCTCACTAGTTCCTCAACCTGCAAATCTATGGACTCTGCTGTAGTGACAGTGTCATCAATCACAAGGTTAATTGAGAGCTCAGGCTCATCTATATAGCCTTCAAATTCTTTCTCCTGTTTAGGCCATATTTTCTTCAGGAAGATCTCAGAGTCCTTAGGGCAACACTGGCTCAGGATTTTTCAATTAAGCCCATTCAGGAAAAACATATATTAGTGTTCCTTCTAGAACTCTTAAAGGGTGAAATTTGCATCTAAGATCATATGGAAGCACTTTAGGGACAGTTGCTTGGTATGTAGGTTTTTTTTTTAATTGAATTCTTTATTGGTACAATTTGTATACATCTCAAAAATCACGTATTGGTATGTAGTTTCTTAAAGCTAGCTATAACCTGCTACAGAAGTCATTTTAGGTGGCAAGAATTTGACTGAGAGTCATGGGAATTGTTCAGCCAATTCTCCTTGCAAATTTCATGAAGGAGCAAGAGAATTGATGAGGAGGGCCTTGAGTGGTAAACATTTGCCCTCTAGCTATTTCTTAACATTAGAAGAGAAAGCCTCCCTGAACCACTGAAGAAAAACTACTCTTGGATTCCGTCCCAGGCGGCGGCAGCTGTGGCAGCAGACTGAGGCCTGCACACCAGTCTGCTCTACCCCAAGCGGTACAGATGACTCGGCTGCTCTGGGTTTCATTCCATACCTGGCGGTAGCAGTGGCGGAGGCAGACTAAGGCCTGTACACCGGCCCACTCCAGCACGAGCAACACAGATGACTCGGCTGCTCTGGGCGCCATTCCATCCCTGGTGGCAGTAGCAGCAGCAGTGGACTGAGGCCACACCGGCCTGCTCCACCCCAAGCAGCACAGATGATTCAGCTGCTCTGGGTGCAATTCCAGCCCTGGCGGCAGCAGTGTCAGAGGTGGACTGAGGCCTGCACACCAGCCCACTCCACCCTGAGCGGCACAGATGACTCGGCTGTTCTGGGTGCAATTCCGTCCTTGGTGGTGGCAGCAGCGGCAGCCAACTGAGGCCTGCACACCGGCCCCCTCCACCCCGAGTGGCACAGATGACTGGGCTGCTCTGGGCACCACTCTGTCCCTGGCAGTGGTGGCAACTGAGGCCTGCTAACTGGCCACTCCACTCCAAGCTGGCGCAGATGACTTGGCTACCCCAGGAGCCACTTATTCCCGGCAACAGCGGTGGCAGAGGACTAAGGGCTGCCCACCAGCCCACTCCACCCAGGAGCCATGCAGTGAAGAGTCACATACAGAAACCAGGTGCCATCCCCACCACAGAGGATTGAGGCCTGCCAGCTGGCCCCAACCACATTGCACAGCTGTGTTGTGAGGACCCAGGTCTGAGAGGAGCAGGAGCCATTGCCTGCATCCCTCCACACTGCAGCCACACTGAGAGACCATGAAAGATAAAAAAAGGGGGGGGGGAGAATCTAGCTTCTATTTTGCCATCTACACCTAGATCCCTCTACTCACCTCTTGACCCCACACCCTCTCCTATCGTCTTGTCAGAAGCAATACCCAGAAGTAAAATACTCTTAGGCTGCCCTATTCTTCTCCTATACTACTATAAGAAGATGTACAAAGTCTCAAAAGGTCTTACAGCACACAGTTGGTACTATTTTATATATGCCCTTTTATCCTCTATTACCCACTGGCATACATGAGGTTCTAGAGTATAGGTGATCTTCATAAATCTGCTAACCCTATTTCACTCTCCTTCTGTCCCCATACCTCCCTGATTCCCCAGTGACCTCTTATTGCTATAAGAATTTGGCAGGTGCATTTATGATCTATATGTTATATACATATTGCTGATTAATTCTAAATTTTGGCATAGGGACATAGAGGTAACTCATAAGCTCTAAGTCTCCACAATAGGATTTAACAAAACTTTTCATTTTATTTACTGCTTTAAATACAGATATTGGTATTGATTGTATTATGGTAACAAACATGATGTGATTGTTCTGCTCAAATACCTCTCCTGATGTGTCAGAACTAAGAACTTTCAAGAGTCATTACAGATTCAAGGACACCCCAGGAAGGTGCCACATTCAAAGAGTCCCAGATAATAGAAAGAAAGAAAGAAAGAAAGAAAGAAAGAAAGAAAGAAAGAAAGAAAGAAAGAAAGAAAGAAAGAAAGAGATCTACAACAAACATTGCCCTGTCATCAGGCAAACAATAGCATTAGTAACAATGAAAGAGTAGAAATGAGAAAATACACAAAAAAAACAGACACAAAGGTCACCACCACAGGGGAATTCAGAGAAAAGGGAAATAGGGCAAACCGAAAATCAAGCAACAGGACTCTTGGAGATGGTAACTAAAGCAGATCTAGAAAAATGGAATTCAAACTCATCTCTGAGATCAAAACAGGGATTCTGTCCACAGTGAAAGACATCATTGAAGAAGAGATCAGTGAGATGATAGAATCCAAGATAGCAGAAGCAATGGAACCTTTTAAACACCTTCAAGCAGAGCTCCGGGGAATGATGAAGGAGAATGAAAGCTTCTGAAGTAGGATGAATGAAGCAGAGAACCAAATATCAGACCTAGAGGACAGCATAGCAGCCAATAAGCTGGACAGGTATAATCTATGGAAAAGAACAAGGGACCATGAGAGATCAATTCAACAGCTTCTAGATGACTCAAAAAAAATAATATAAGACAGATTGGAGTCACTGAGGAAGCAGGAGACAGTGTAAAAGACATAAAAAAGGTATTGTCAGTGATAACAACAGAAAACTTCACAGGAAAAGAAATAGACATACAGACAAATGAGGCCTATTGGACTCCCAAACACTGACATAAAAATATCTACACCTAGACATATAATTATCAAGTTTCCAGATGCACAACAAAAGAATGAAATACTGAAAGCAGTGAGAGAAAGGAAAAAAATCACCTACAAAGGGAAGCCCATTAGGATCACAAAACACTTCTCAACACAAACAATTAAAGGAGAGCATGGAGGGAAGAATTTCAAACATTGCAGGAAAACAACCTCCAACCTAGACTGTTGTATCCTGCAAAACTATCTTTCAGAATAGACAGGGAAATAAGATACTTCCATGACAAAGAGCACTTGAAAAACTACACAAATATGAAACCTGCACTCCAGAACATTCTAAAGAATATCATGGGAAAAAAACACAGAAAATTGCATACCCATGAGACCCAGGAGAGTGAATTCATTGGGGCAAACAAGAAACTAAATACAGAAGGGGAAAAGCAAGGAAGGAAAAAAAAAAAAAAACAGGGAAACATGGCAGCTCTGAATATGTCCATATCAGTCATAACCATTAATGTCAATGGCCTCAATGGGCCAATTAAAAGACACAGACTAACAGATTGGATCAAGAAGCAAGATCCTACAATCTGCTACATACAGGAAACACACCTAATTCAGAAGGAAACCCATAGACTGAAAATAAAAGCTTGGAAAAAATCCTCTATGCCACAGGAAACTGGAAAAAAACAAGAGTGGCTATCATGTTTGCAGATAAAAGAGATTTCAAACCCAAACTGATTAAAAGAGATAAAGAAGGTCACTATATCCTCGTAAAAGGAACAATCCAAGAGAAAGAAATAACAATCATAAATATTTATGCACCAAACTCTACTGCACCTAACTATATAAAACAAACATTATTGGACATGAAAACTCAGTTAATGACGAATACAATAGTAGTGGGGGACTTCAATACTCCACTGTCACAAATTGACAGATCAACTGGACAAAGAATCAATAAGGAAATACTTGAGCTAAATCAAACTTTTGAGCAAATGGACTTACTAGATGTCTACAGAATTTTTCACCCACAAAGTGAGAATATACCTTCTTCTCAGCTGCTCATGGATCATTCTCCAAAATAGATCACATTCTAGTCCATAGAAGAAGCATAAGTAAGTGCAAAGGAATCAAAATTATCCCCTGCATATTATCAGGCCATAGTGCCTTGAAACTGGAGCTGAATAGCAGAAGAAATTCCAAGATCCTCACATATACCTGGAAATTGAACAACATTCTGTTAACTAAGAAATGGGTGACAAAAGAAATTAAAGAAAAAAATAAAGAGTTTCTACAACTAAACAACAACCCCAGCACAACATACAGGAATTTATGGGACACAATGAAAGCAGTTGTGTGAGGGAAATTCATAGCAGTGAATGTATACACTCGGAAAATAGAGCAAACTGAAATAAACACTCTAATGATGAACCTCAGTCAATTAGAAAAAGAGGAGCAAAACAAACCCAAAGCACATACTAGAGAGGACATTATAATGATCAGAGCAGAAATTAATGCAATGGAGACAAAGAAAACAATACAAAGAATCAATGAATCAAAGAGTTGCTTCCTTGAAAGGATAAATAAGATTGACAGACCCTTAGCCAACCTTATCAAACAAACGAAGGAAAAGGCTCAAATCCATTCTATAAGGAATGAAAATGGGGAAATCAGCACAGAACCAGAGGAAGTCCAAAGGATCATAAACACGTACTTTGAAAATCTATGCTCCAAGACGATGGAAAATCTAGAAGAAATGGATAGATTCCTAGACTCATATGAACTTCCAAAGCTGAATGAAGAGGATATAAAAATGTTAAACAACCCGAAATCAATCTGGGAAATTGAAAATGTAATAAAAAACCTACCAAAAGAAAAGCCCTGGTCCTGACGACTTCACTGCTGAATTCTACAAAATTTTTAAAGAAGCGTTAATACCAGTACTCCTCAATCTCTTTAATCAAATTGAAAGGGAAGCAGTACTCCCCAAATCATTCCTTGAAGCAACCATCACCTTGATTCCAAAGGCAGGGAAAGATCCCACAAAAAAAAAAAAAAAAAAAAACTACAGGCCAGTCTCTCTAATGAACATTGATGCAAAAATCCTCAATAAAATACTTGCAAAGAGAATACAGTTATCAAGAAAATCACACATTATGATCTATTCAGATTTATCCCAGGGATGCAAGGCTGGTTCAACATATGTAAATCAATCAATGTAATACACTATATTAACAGACTCAAGGACAAAAACCATATGATTATCTGAATAGATGCAGAAAAAGCATTTGACAAAATCCAACATCCATTTATGATGAAAACCCTACAGAGAATTGGAATCGATGGACTTTATCTCAATTTAATAGAAGCTATTTATGAGAAACCAAAGCCAGCATCATACTCAATGGGCAAAAACTGAAATTTTTTACACTAAGATCAGGAACAAGACAAGGATGTCCATTGTCTCCACTCTTGTTCAATATGCTGCTCAAAACATTAGCCATAGAAATCACTCAAGACAAAGATATAAAAGGAATAAAGTTAGGTAAGGATGAAGTTAAACTGTCATTATTTGTTGATGATATGGTACTCTATCTAGAGGATCCTAAAAATTCAACCAAAAGACTACTAGACTTATTTACCAGATTTGGTAGTGTTGCTGGATACAGGGTTAATGCTCAAAAATCAACAGCCTTTGTCTACACAAACAACACACTCACTGAAAGAGAAATTACAGAGTCAATCGCTTTCACAGTAGCACCCAGAAAAACGAAATATCTAGGAATCAACCTAACAAAGGAAGTGAAAGAACTCTACTCTGAAAACTATAGGACTCTGAAAAATGAGATTGAAAAGGAAATCAGAAAGTGGAAAGCTATCCCTTGTTCCTGGGTAGGGAGAACCAAAATCGTCAAAATGGCTATACTTCCACAACTACTAGAAAGATTCAATGCAATTCCAATTGAAATCCCAATGATATACTTCACACAGCTAGACAAAATAATACAAAAATTCATCTGGAACCACAAGAACACTAGAGTGGCAAAAGCAATTCTAAGTAACCACGACATGGCAGGGGATATTACAATCCCCAATTTAAAACTCTACTATAAAGCCACTGTGATAAAAAACTGTATGGTACTGGCAATGTAACAGAACCGAGGACCAGGGGAATAGATTAGAAGATGCAGAAACAACCCCAGATACTCTAAGCTACCTTATCTTAGACAAAGGAGCCAAACATCCTCAATGGAGGGAAGACAGCCTCTTTAACAAATGGTGCTGGAAAAACTGGGCTTCAACCTGCCAAAACTAAAGATAGACTTATCTCTTTCACCATGCACAAAACTAAACACACAATGGATACTAGACTTAAACATTAAAACAGAAACAATAAGCCTGCTGGAAAACAAATTATGTAAAACTCTTGGAGACATTGGCTTAGGCAGAGACTTTATGAATAAAAGAACTATAGCACAAGAACTAGCAGAAAGAATCAACAAATGGGATCTCATCCTACTGAAAATCTTTTGCAAAGCAGAAGAAGTCACTGACACTGCCAAAAGACCACCAACACCATGGGAAAAAATATTTAATAGCTGTGTATCAGACAGAGGGCTATTATCTACAATATATAAAGAACTTAAACAGATCAGCCTCGCCAAGTTTAAAGACCCAATTCAAAAATGGGCATCTGAAATTAACAGATATTTCTCAGAAGCAGAAGTTAAAGCAGCTAAGAAACATATGAAAAAACGTTCAACAACACTGGTCATTCGAGAGACGCAAATTAAAACAACACTGAAATTTCATTTCACTCCACAAAGAATGGCCGCTCTTACCAAATCAACAAACAATAAATGCTGGCGAGGCTGTGGGTAGAAAGGAACCCTTCTCCACTGTTGGTGGGATTGCAGACTTGTGCAACCATTGTGGAGATCCATGTGGAGATTTCTCAGAAAACTAGGACTAGGGGTCTCATTTGACCCTGCCATCCCCCTGCTAGGAATATACCCAAAGGTACTTAGAAAATCACATTGGAAAGACAGATGTACACCCTTGTTCAAAGCAGCTCCGTTTGTGATAGCTCAGTCTTGGAAACAACCCAAATGACCATCAACTGGAGAGTGGATAAAGAAGATGTGGTTTTTTTTTTATTAAATGGAGTACTATTCTGCCATAAAGAATGACAAGATTGATTCATTTATGTACAAATGGATGCACCTGGAGGACACGCTAAGGAGTGAAATCAATAGATCACAGATAGGCAAATACTGGATCTTCTCGTTGATATGAGCACTGGTAGATGCAAATGAGCTCTAGTAGTATGACAATCGTTTTAGAATGGGAAATTTCCAAAGGAAATTAGCTGTGGAGATGTAATTAGGGGAAGGAATAAATATGATTCTATAAGAAAATAAAAGAACATGTATATTGAGGGTGGGGAGGTGTGGGTTGGGATATGGGTAAAAATGAGAATTCACTGTGTCATATGTTGGTACAACTTTCCCAATGTCATGTGTGATTGTGATATGTATGCAAATTGTAGCAATAAAGAATGCAATTTAAAAAAAAAAGTGGAAGGCTGCCCACTGGCCCACTGTACCCCAGGAGTGGCGCAGACTCAGCTACCGGGCGCAATCCATTTCTGGCGGACTGAACGACACCCACCAGCCCACTGTATCCTGGGAGTGGCACGGACTCAGCTCCTGGGCACCATCCATTTCCAGTGGTGGCTGACTGAGGGCAGCCCACTGGCCCACTATACCCTAGAGCTGTGCAGTGAGGAGTCAGGTACAGATCCTGGGCACCATCCACACAAGGGAGGGTTGAGGGCTTCTGCCCAGCCCCAACCCCACCCCAGTGCTGCGTTTTGAGGACCCAGGTCATAGAGGAGCCGGAGCCATCTCCTGTGTCCCTCCACAGAAGGCGTGCTCCTAGAGCCACACTGAGAGACCAGGCAAGAGTAAAAATGAAAGGGGGGGAAGCTAGCTTCTATTTTGCCATCTACTCTAGATCCCTCTATTCACCTCTTGTCCCCACACCCTCTCCTATCTTCCTGTCAGAAGCAATACCCAGAAGTAAAAGATTCTTAGGCTGCCCTATTTCTTCTTCTGTACTGTTATAAGAAAGTGTACAAAGCCTCCAAAGGTCTTACAGCATACAGTTGGTGCTGTTGTACATATACCCTTTTATCCTCTATTACCCGCTGGCATATATGAGGTTATAAGATATAGGTGATCTTCACAAATCTGCTAAGCCTGTTTCTTTCTCCTCCTGTCTCCCTACCTCCCTAATTCCCTAGTGACCTTTTATCCCCAAAGGATTCAGGGGGTATATTTACAATCTGTACGTTGTATACACATTGCTGATTAATTCTAAATTATGGCATATAGACATAGAGGTAACTCATAAACTCAAAGTGTACAGAATAGAATTTAACAAAACTTTTATCTTATTTAATGTGTTTAATACTGATATTGGCATTTATTGTATGATGGTAACAAACATGATGTGATTGTTCTGTTCAAATACCTCCCATGATGTATTAGAATTGAGAACTCTCAAGGGTCATTACAGATTCAAGGAGGACCCCACAGGAAAGTGCCACATCCAAAGTGCCCCAGATAATAGAAAGAGACCTGCAACAAACACTGCCCTGTCATCAGGCAAAGAAGAGCATTAATAACAACGAAAGAGGGCCGGAGGGTTAGCTCAGTGGTTCCAGCGCGTGCCTCACAAGTGCAAGGACCTGAGTTTGATCCCCGGTTACCACATATAATGCTGGGCGTGGTGGCTCACGTCTGTAATCCCAGCACTCAGGAAGCAGAGACAGGAGGATTACTGAGTTCGCGGTGGCTTGCCTGGGCACCATAGTGAACTCAGAGCCAGCCTGAACTACAAAGTGAGACCCTGTCTCCAAAAAGAAAAAAAAAAAAAAAAAACGAAAGAGTAGAAATGAGAAAATACACAAGAAAAGCAAACAGAAAGATCATCACCACAGGGAAATTCAGAGAAAAGGGAAATAGGGCAAACCAAAAATCAAACAACAGGACTCTTGGAGATGGTAACTAAAGCAGATCTAGTAAAAGGGAATTCAAACTCATCTCTGAGATCAAAACAGGGATTCTGTCCACAGTGAAAGAAGAGATCAGTGAGATGATAGAATCCAAGATAGCAGAAGCAATGGAACCTTTTAAACACCTTCAAGCAGAGCTTCAGGGAATGATGAAGGAGAACGAACGCTTACGCAGTAAGATGAATGAAGCAGAGAACCGAATCTCAGACCTAGAGGACAGCATAGCAGCCAATGAGCTGGACAGGTATAATCTATGGAAAAGAGCAAGGGACCATGAGAGATCAATTCAACAGCTTCTAGATGACTCAAAGAAAAATACTGTAAGACAGATTGGAGTCAATGAGGAAGCAGGAGACAGTATAAAAAACACAAAAAAGGTATTGTCAGTGATAACAACAGAAAACTTCACAGGAAAAGAAATAGACATACAGACAAATGAGGCCTATCAGACTCCAAAACACTGTGACATAAAAATGTCTACACGCAGACATAATTATCAAGGATCCAGATGTACAACAAAAGAATGAAATACTGAAAGCAGTGAGAGAAAGGAAGAAAATCACCTACAAAGGGAAGCCCATTAGGATCACAAAACACTTCTCAACACAAACAATGCAAGGAGAGCATGGAGGGAAGTATTTCAAGCATTGCAGGAAAACAACCTCCAACCTGGACTGTTGTATCCTGCAAAACTATCTTTCAGAATACACGGGGAAATAAGATACTTCAATGACAAAGAGCACTTGAAAAACTTCACAAATATGAAACCTGCACTCCAAAACATCCTAAAGAATATCTTGGAAAAAAACACAGAAAATTCCATACCCATGAGACCAAGGAGAGTGAATTCATTGGGGTAAACAAGAAACTAAATAGAAAAGGGGAAAAGCAAATAAGAAAATAACCAAGAACAGGGAAACATGGCAGCTCGGAATATGTCCCTATCAGTCATAACCATTAATGTCAATGGACTCAATGGGCCAATTAAAAGACAGACTAGCCGAGTGGATCAAGAAGCAAGATCCTACAATCTGCTGCATACAGGAAACACACCTAATTCAGAAGGAAACCCATAGACTGAAAATAAAAGGTTGGAAAACAATCCTCCATGCCACAGGAAACTTCAAAAAAGCAGGAGTGGCTATCTTGTTTTCAAATAAAATAGATTTCAAACCCAAACTGATTAAAAGAGATAAAGAAGCCAGGCATGGTGGCTCACGCCTGTAATCCCAGCACTCTGGAGGCAGAGACAGGAGGATTGCTGACTTTGAGTCTTGTCTGGGCTACAGAGTGAGCTCCAAGCCAGCCTGAACTAAGCAAGATCCTGTCTCAAAAAAAAAAAAAAAAGAGATAAAGAAGGTCACTATATTCTCGTACAGGGAACTATCAAAGAGAAAGAAATAACAATCATAAATACTCATGCGCCAAACACTAATGCACCCAAATATATAACACATACTTTACTGGACATGAAAAGCCAGGTATCCATGAATACAATAGTAGTAGGGGATTTTAACACTCCACGGTCACAAATTGACAGATCAACTGGACAAAGAATCAATAAGGAAATACTTGAGCTAAATCAAACTTTTGAGCAAATGGACTTATTAGATACCCACAGAATTTTGCACCCTACAAAGCAAGAATATACTTTCTTCTCAGGTGTTAGTGGATCATTTTCCAAAGTAGATCCCATTTCAGTCCATAGAACAAGCTTTAGTAGAGGCAAAGGAATTGAAGTTATCCTCTGCATACTATCACACCATAGTGCCTTGAAACTGGAGCTGAATTGCAGAAGAAATTCCAAGATCCTCACAAACACATGGAAATTAAACGACACTCTGTTAACCAACCAATGGGTGACAAAAGAAATTAAAGAAGAAATTAAGCAGTTTCTACAACTAAACGACAACCCCAGCACAACATACAGGGATTTATGGGACACAATGAAAGCATTTCTGCTAGAGAAATTCATAGCAGTGAATGCCTACACTCGGAAAATAGAGCAAACTGATATAAACAATCTAATGATGAACCTTAGACAATTAGAGAAAGAGGAGCAAAACAAACCCAAAGCACATACTAGAGAGGACATTATAAGGATCAGAGCAGAATTTAATGCAATGGAGACAAAGAGAACAACATAAAGAATCAATGAATCAAAGAGTTGCTTCCTTGAAAGGGTAAATAAGATCGACAGACCCTTAGCCAACCTTATCAAACAAACAAAGGAAAAGGCTCCAATCCATGCTATAAGGAATGAAAATGGGGAAATCAGCACAGACCCAGAGGAAGTCCAAAGGATCATAAACACATACTTTGAAAATGTATACTCCAAGAAGATGGAAAATCTAGAAGAAATGGATAGATTCCGAGACATATATGAACTTCCAAAGAGGAATGAAGAGGATATAAAAATGTTAAACAGCCCGATATCCATCTGGGAAATTGAAAATGTAATAAAAAACCTACCAACAAAGAAAAGCCCTGGTCCTGATGGCTTCACTGCTGAATTCTACAAAACTTTTAAAGAATTAATACCAGTACTTCTCAATCTCTTTAATGAAGCTGAAAGGGAAGCAGTGCTCTCCAAATCATTCCTTAAAGCAACCATCACCTTGATTCCAAAGTCAGGGAAAGATCCCACCAAAAAAGAAAACTACAGGCCAATCTCTCTAATGAACATTGCTGCAAAAATCCTCAATTGAATACTGGTAAACAGAATACACAGAGTTATCAAGAAAATCATATACCCTGATCAAGTCAGATTTATCCCAGGGATGCAAGGCTCGTTCAACATACATAAATCAATCAATGTAATACACTATATTAACAGACTCAAGGACAAAAAGCATATGATTATCTCAATAGATGCAGAAAAAGCATTTGACAAAATCCAACACCAATTTATGATCAAAACACTACAGAGAATTGGAATCCATGGACATTATCTCAATTTAATACAATCTATTTACGAGAAACCAACAGATAGCATCATATTCAATGCTCAAAAACAGAAATCTTTTACACTAAGGTGAGGAATGAGACAAGGATGCCCACTGTCACCACTCTTGTTCAATATAGTACTGGAAACATTAGCCATAGCAATCAGGCAGGACAAAGATATAAAAGGAATACACAGGAAAGGAAGAAGTTAAACTGTCATTATTTGTTGATGGTATGATACTCTATCTAGAGGATCCTAAAAACTCAACCAAAAGACTGCTAGGCTTAATAACCAAATTTGGTATTGTTGCTGGATCCAGGGTCAATGCTCAAAAATCAACAGCCTTTGTCTACACAAACAACAGACTCACTGAAAGTGAAATTGGGGGGTCAATTCCTTTCACAGTAGCACCCAGAAAAATGAAATATCTAGGAATCGACCTAACAAAGGAAGTGAAAGACCTCTACTCTGAAAACTATAGGACTCTGAAAAATGAGATAGAAAAGGCAACCAGAAAGTGAAAAGATATCCCTTGTTCTTGGGTCGGGAGAACCAACATCATCAAAATGGCTATACTCCCACAACTACTATACAGATTCAATGCAATTCCAATTGAAATTCCAACAGTACACTTCACAGACCTAGAGAAAATAATCCAAAAATTCATCTGGAAACACAAGAAACCTAGAATAGCAAAAGCTATTCTAAGCAACTATAACATGGCAAGGGTAATTACAATCCCCAATTTAAAACTTTACAATAAAGCTCCTGTGATAAAAACTGCATGATACTGGCAAAGTAACAGACCCCGAGGACCAGTGCAATAGATTAGAAGACCCAGAAACAACTCTGGATACACTAAGCCACCTTATCTTTGACAAAGGATGCAAACATCCCCAAGGGAAGAAAGACAGCCTCTTTAACAAATGTTGCTGGAAAAAGTGGGCTTTAGCCTGCCAAAAGCTAAAGCTAGACCTGTCTCTTTCACCATGCACAAAACTAAACTTACATTGGATACAAGACTTAAACATTAAAACAGAAACAATAAGCCTGCTGAAAAACAGGCTAGGTAAATCTCTTGGAGACATTGGCTTAGGCAGAGACTTTATGAATAAAACCTCTATAGCACAAGAACTAGCAGAAAGAATCAACAAATGGGATCTCATTCTACTGAAAAGCTTCTGCACAGCCAAATAAGTCACTGGCACTGCTAAAAGACAACCAACAACATGGGAAAAAAGATCTTTACTAGCTGTTTATCAGACAAAGGGCTATTATCTACAATATATAAAGAACTGAAACAGATCAGCCTTCCCAAGTTAAAGACCCAATTCAAAAATGGGCATCTGAAATGAACAGACACTTCTCAGAGGCAGAAGTCAAAGCAGCCAAGAAACATATGAAGAAATGTTCAACATCACTGGTCATTCAAGAGATGTGTACGAAAACAACACTGAGATTTCATCTCACTACACAAAGAATGGCTGCTATCACAAAATCAACCAATGGTAAATGCTGGCGTGGCTGTGGGGAGAAAGGAACCCTTCTCCACTGTTGGTGGGATTGCAGACTTGTGCAACCATTGTGGAGATCCGTGTGGAGATTTCTCAGAAAGCTAGGATTAGGGGTCCCATTTGACCCTGCCATCCCCCTGCTAGGAATATACCCAAAAGAATTTAGAAAATCACATTGGAAAGACAGATGTACATCCTTGTTCTTAGCAGCTCAGTTCATGATAACTCAATCTTGGAAACAACCCAAATGTCCATCAACTGGAGACTGGATAAAGAAGATGTGTTTTTTTTTAATATATAAAATGGATTATTACTCTGCCATAAAGAATGACAACATTGATCCATTTAGGTGCAAATGGAGACACCTGGAGGATATACTAATAAGTGAAATCAATAGATCACAGATATTCATTCCGGATCTTCTCTTTGCCATGAACACCTGTAGATGCAAATGAGCTCTAGAAAGTATGACAGCTTTTATAGAGTGGGAAATTTCCATAGGAAATTTGGTATGGGAATGTAATGAGGGGAAGGAATAAATATGATACAGAAAGAAAATAAAAGAGCATGTATAAAGGGGGTGAGGAGGTGTGGGTTGGTAGGGATATGGCTAAAAATGAGAATTAACTTGTGTCATATACTGGTACAAATTCCCCAAAGTTATACGTGATTTTGATATATATATATATATATATATATATATATTGTACCAATAAAGAATTCACTTACAAAATGAAAAAGAAAAGAAAAACTACTCTTGTTAGCTGGATTTCTGTGTTAGATCTCCATATAACTCCTACACTATTCTTCATGGGTGTATATATTCTGAACACTCTAGGGGTCTGAGAAGATAAACTAAGATAAAGCAAGACATGCTTTATATTAAAGTCACCATTTTTATTGACACATACCAGTAATGTTAGCGTTATTATAAGCTTGTGGCCTCGAATTTTCTTATCTTCCTGGGTAATGTGTGTTCCCCTGGACATTTTGTTTTTTTAGGAAAGGCCAGTTTTCTTAGTTTAAAATTTGATGAAGCCTGGCGATTTGACTCAGTGGTTCTGGCACTTGCCTAGCAAGCACAAGGTCCCTGGTTCTATCCCCAGTAACCACATACAACAGTACCAGGCAGGGTGACTCATGCCCACCAGCAATCACTACCTCATACCACAGTGCTGCGTGTGGTAACTCATTCACACCTTTATCCCCGCACTCTGAGGCAGAGGCAGGAGGATTGCTAGGTTTGAGGCTTGCCTGGGCTACATAGTGAGCTCAGGGTCAGCCTGAACTACAAAGCAAGACCCTGACTAAAAAAAAATAAATAAATAACCATGATGGGAGCAAATGCCATTCTCTGTGCCATTTCAAAATGCTACACATACTTTTGAGCAGCTCGTTTTTTCAGCATTGGCTGCTTCATAATACCTAGTGATGCTATGATCCCTAGTTGTTGATTTAAGCTTGTAAAACCATTCCTTAATGGCATAAAATGTTTCACTATTATAACTCATTGCTGGATTATCCTTTATGATATCAGCATTTGGACCTTAACTTTTTCACAAATCAGACTTAGGCTATAACCCACAATCTGCCTTTCATCTAGGCACCCTAATAATAGCTTTCGTACCTTAGCTAACACCATTGATTGTGACTTACTAATTTGAGTAACACTTTTAGCAACACTAGCTTTCTTATAAAAATCTTTTCCTTAAGATTGTTAGATGGTAACAATTGTTATTTATTTATTTTTTTTAGTCAGGGTCTTGCTTTGTAGTTCAGGCTGACCCTGAGTTCACTATGTAGCCCAGGCAAGCCTCAAACCTAGCAATCCTCCTGCCTCTGCCTCAGAGTGCGGGGATAAAGGTGTGAATGAGTTACCACATGCAGCACTGTGGTATGAGGTAGTGATTGCTGGTGGGCATGAGTCACCCTGCCTGTTAACATGCTGTACATATGAACGATTTTGGCTACATGAACACCACTCTGATTTCTCTGTGATATTCTTCTTTTTTTGTGATTGTTTTCTTTACCTCCCTCCCTTTCTTAGCTTCTTTCCTAGCTTTTGGGGCTATTTTGGCAGCAATAATCATAGTGAGTATAGAAAGCAATGACTGAAATCATCTCCACAAATATAGATATCTGGACTCAGACTGATGCTTATGAATACTTACATATGCTTTTCTGGTATCATGAGTAATTATTTACAAGTAAATAAGCAGTAAGCATTTGTTTTGTAACTCAAGACTTTAAATGCAAGTTAAAACTGAAATTCTGACCAGGCATGGTGGCTCACACCTGTCATCCCAGCTCTCGGGAAGCAGAGGCAGGAGGATTGCTGTGAGCTTGAGTCTTGCCTGGGCTACATGGTGAACTAAGGCCAGCCTGAACTACAAAGCAAGACTCTGTCTCAAAAAAAAAAAAAAAAAAAAAAAAAAAAACCTGAAATTCTGGTCATAATCTAAGTTGTTCATAGGTGACACCAGTTGCCACTTGTCTGTTCACTGTACACCCAAAATAAGTTTAGAGCTTTTTTAGCCAAAACTTTAAAAAAAATGCTTTTTAAAGTATTCACAAATCTCAGGCAGAGATTTAGCTCAGTGGTTCCAGCACCTGCCTGGCAAACACAAGGTCCCTGGTTCAATCCCCAGTAATCACATACAACAATACTGAGCTCATGCCTACTGGCAAGCAGTACTATATACCACAAATGCTGGGCTTGGTGGCTCAAGCCTGTCATCCCAGCACTCGGGAGGCAGAGGCAGGAGGACTGCTGAGTTTGAGGCTTGCCTGAGCTACACAGTGAGCTCAGGGCCAGCGTGAACTACAAAGCAAGATCCTATCTCAGAAAAAATTCACAGATCTTTCACATTAAGGCATTAAAAATTATTCTGAATATCAACATACTACATAAGAAAGAGTCATTAATCAAAACACGGTCATTGTACCACCAGCTGGAAAAATCACTTAATGGAATCACTAACAAAGAAATGGAAGTGGATACAGTTCTAAAAATTTCTCTGCAAAGTTCACTTTCATAAATGTAGAATATCACCCTACATAAACCTTAAAAAAAATCACTTCAAAAAATGGAACAGCATCTCACTTTACTACAAAACTCATACCTAGTGTTTCTGTGACATTATGCTTGATTTAGGTACTAGATTTCAAACAACTTAATGTTAATAGATGGTTTACTCTACAAAATCGTATCTAATGACTCAAAAAATAGCACTGCTGATGTTACCAGTCAATGATGAAGCCACACATGATTAGTTGGAATAAAACTGTTTTACAAAATGTAACAACACATGTTCCTGAAAAACATTTCATATAATATGTGATTATAAATAAGTTTGCAGAACTAAATAATTCTACAATATTAAAAGTATTAAAAATTATTTAAAATATTAAAATTATTAAAATATAAATATATTTATAATATAAATATAATATAAATATATTTTATATTATATATTTATATTATTTATATTTATTTATATATTATATATTTATATATTATATATAATATATAATATTTATATAAATATAAATAATATAAATATTTAGAATATAATATAAACATATGAGATACATGATTAAAATATTAAAATAAAATAATAAAAATATTAAAAATTATTTAAAATATTAAATTCAATATTAAAAGACTTGACTTTATACCACTAAATTTTTTTCAGGTTGGCCAAAAAATATTTCATTGCATTTTCCCACTGAATAAATGAAAGCAGTATAGTATACCTATCATGCAGGAAATGGAAGTGGAATCACACAGCCTGAGATAAGTGTTGATGGGGACTGGGTGCTGACTCCTACAGAAGCAACTGTGAGTCATCAGGTGAGCAGAAAACACTGCACAGTAGATGACATCTGGGCTAAAACGCAAAGATGAATCATGGAAGAACAGAAGAAAAATATTGGAAACAAGACAGCGCATGTTCTGAGGCAGGATGTGGGAAGGTGCTCGCAGTTGAGAGATGCTTGCCAGGTGATACACACAAGGAACATTTGCACTGGAAATAATCATTTCACCTGCTAATCCCAGAAGGAGGGAGAAAGACAAAACCATGGTATGTCATCAGATTTCCCTGGAAAGTCACCTTCCAAGTTGCTTTATTTCAATTTTAGTATATGTGCTGCCAAAGTGAGCAAGTTGCTTTATTTCAAACAAAATGTCAGACAGTAATTTTCCTGCTCTTGCACACAGTTTGTAAACACAGAATTATAATTCAAGGCAGCATATTCAAACAAAATAATGCTTTGAAAATAAATGTTTGGGGATTTCTAATTTTCTAGACATAAATTCTTAAACTCTTGAACAAGCCAAAAAGAGAGGCCTGAAAATTTCCAAAAGAAAAGTCTGATTCTAATAGCTTTCTTGACCACATTCTTGACCTTCATCTTATGAAACTTCTGCTATCCTAAAGGAAAAGTCAAAGCCACTGTTCTGTGCAAGGATGCACCTTTCTCTGCCACAAGACATTCTTCTATATCATTATATTTACTTTTCACATTATATTATATTGATCATAAACCTTTACTATATAAAGAGCAATGATATCACTTGGCCAAATCTGCTATTGGAGGTGGACAACAAGGTCAAACATTTCACTAGCAATCAATGACTAGGGAGCCCTCACTGGAACAAGTGAAGCTTCTTCCCTAAAAGAAAATCACATCTTTCCCACTAGTACAGCATCTTCACGAAGTACCTGAGGTAGTTTCAAAGAGCCAGTTCATTTTCTTTTGCAGCTTAAAGAGAATATAGGCTAGTCTAAGAAGACTCTACTATTCAATAAAAATTAAAAAATAAAAAATAAAAAAAACCTAAATGATGAAGATAGTAAAGAATTCAAATGTAACATATAAAATTTACCCTTACTAAACAGGTCTAGATGCACTCTCCCTTAAGATGGTACTTCAACCCAAAGTCAGTTGGTCCCTTGGGTGATGGACACATGAAACACTCATTTAATTTAGGACCTACACAGCTGGGCATGGTGGCTCACGCCTGTAATCCCAGCACTCGGGAGGCAGAAACAGGAGGATTGCTGAGTTCGAGGCTTGCCTGGGCTACATAGTGAGCTCAGAGCCAGCCTGAACTACAAAGCGAGACCCTGTCTCAAAAAGAAAAAAAAAAAGTTAGGCCCTACACAAAGACCTCCACTATCATCAGTATCCTTACTATGCTAACCAGAAATTTCATGAGAGGAAAAACTTAGATACAAACTTCCAAGGAAGAAAAAGCAAACTATTCTCAGATTATATTAGTCACTTTCCTTGCCGCTGGGATACAATAACTGACATCCTGAACTTAGAAAAAGGAAACATTCATTTCTGCCCTACAGTGTGTGGAGGTTCCAGTCCAAGCCAGGATGTCATAGCACAGAGGGCATGGCAGAGAGAGCTACTTATAGCATGGAAGACAGGAAGTTCAGAGACTGAAGGAGGGTACAGGGAAGGAGAGAAATCTTTCTAAGTCATACCCCAGATGCCTAGCTTTTCCAACCAGGCCCCACCTCCCAACATCACATTTAGCTAATAACCTGGAGTAGTACACCAATATGTGTCTTGCCCCATGATCCAATCACTTTTCAAATGCCCATCTATGAACATATGAGGCTTTAGGGAACATAAACATACCATTAGGTCATGAGCCACCTCAAGTATGGTCAAGTATGGTTCATATATGGAGACCTCAAGTATGATCCTAATAAACTTTGAACTGGATATGATTTTGTGTAAGCTGGTTGTTTTCAATATAATAATTATACAATAACTTTTAAAATTCTAGAAAATTACAAAGGATGAGTAACCTAGTATTACAACAGTGAAATAGGGGGAAAACAGGCTGTTTTCTTTTCAGTTTTATAGTGGGAAAAGCTTTCCTAGTTGTAGCACAAAATCCAGACTCTCTTGAAAGAAAGCCAGATGAATTTAGACACTTAAAGATAACAATATCTTCCATGATAACACCATAGAACTGAGAGAGGCAAATCACAAAATGGAAATACAACAACTTCACCATCATCCAGCTTCTTTCATTTGTGAAGCCCTTAGAATTTACACAGAGAGCTGATGGCCCTGGGGAGGGAAAAGGCAAAGGCTCTGCACAGAAACTGAAATTCATATGGCTTGAGTAACGTATTGCATCAATTCTCCTTGTTATATTTCAACGATTTTAAAGGCCAGATGTTTCCTACAAGAAATCAATACATCTTCCTGAACTTGATGAGTTGCAGTTCATGAAAAGATATTAAAACACACTACATGGTAGAAGAAAATCAAATTAAAGCTCCAGTGAAATATTTCATCAATCCTACAAAAAAAAAACAGTAAAAATATTGTATTGGAAAGGCACTAGGCAACTGGTACAAATGCATGTGCACACATGGACACTTAGTGGAGGTGAAGGTCACTGCACTCTTCATGCAGAGCAGCCTGACAGTCTCCCAAAACAATACAAATACTTGTACTCACTGATCCAACAACCTTAGTCCTAGGAACTAATCCTAAAGAAATATTTTCACATGGATGAATTAAAACAGGCACACCCACACACACATACACACACACACATATTAATTACATCATTATTTATAATAGAAAACATTGAAAGAATATATATATACACATTCATTAATAACTTACTCTATACAATATGACTAACCTATCATCTATAAGTGGAATAAGAAAGCCATTTAAGAAAATGATGTGACACTTAACAACATTGATTAGGAAGCACATCCTAGAAGTATACTGTTTTACATGAAAAAGCAAGGGGGAAGTGTAGATAAATGAATGGATATGTTTAGGGCTGCAAATGGACAGACTACCTGTGTAAGAACACAGAAAAAACAGCTCATGATTATCTGCAAAGAGAATTAAGAGTCTGAGTGCCAACAGGAGACTTCATTTTAATTTTTTGCTATTTTGTCTCTTAGGAATATATGCACACAAGATCTCTAAAACAAAATGTAGTAACTGGGTGACATAAACAATAGAAACTTAGTGCTCATGTTTCTGGTGACAAGAAGCCCCAGATTGAGATCTGGTATCTCCTAAGGGTCCATCCCTTGTAGATGATACTATCTATGTGTCCTCATGTGGTGGAAGGACAACAAGCTCCCTTGGGCCTGTGTTATAACGACAGAGTCCTTATGACCCCTCAAAGGCCCCAAATTTAAATTCAACATATAAATTTGAGTAGGGTCAACTCTAACTGCTTATATATACATGACTTTCTGGCTTTATCATCATTGCTCCTCCTTTCTTATCAAAGAAAGTGATAAGCTCATGACTGAGTTTAATAAGCTATTTCCTTTCCAATGAAACTTGGCCAAAAGTGCATGATTATGGCTTGTGTTTAAATGCTCCACACTCCGAGCCTCAGGCAGTCTTAGGTAGTACTTTGTCAGAGGTGGTTGAATCTAGAGTGTGTGACTGATTGAATGTTAGTACTGAGGATAATAGGATTAAGGGTGCTAGTACTAGTGACAGCCCCCCTCACCTGACCAGCCACCAAGTAGTAAGAATGAGGTAAAGGTATGAGATGTCCCTTGTTGCTTTTGTTACCTTTGGCCACCATGAACTGCTTTATCCCTGCGAGGTCTGTCTGCCACACCAACCAAACTGTGAGGAAGCCAATTATGGGCTGAAATCTCTACCAGCTACAAGCTAAATAAATCTTTCTTTATTTTGATATCATGTATTTTGTCTCAGCAATGAAAGAAAAGTAAGCAAGAGTCTGGGTAAGTGCTGCAGAGGCCACACAGTGATTTTCGCCACCTGCAAGCAGCCCACCTGCCTCTGGACTCTGATTAAATGTCCCTTGCAAGCTCCACTCCCCCTGGGTGAGTCTGGATATGCGCCACAGAGGCCATGAAGTGACTTCCATAGCCTGCAAGCAGCCAGCCTAACACTGGACCCAGGACAGATGGCCCCTGAGAGCTCCTACTGGGTGGGTCTGAGTAAGCCCAACAGAGGTTCCACAGTGACTTCCACTACCTACAAGCAGCCCGCCTGCCACCAGACCCAGCCCAGCTGACCCAGGACCCTCTATGTACTCCAGACAGGTCTAGGTAAGGAATGCAGAGGCTATGCAGTGACTTCTGCCACCTGCAAACAACTGGCTCACCACCAGACCCAAGCCAGATGCCCCCTAGGGGATCCATTCCACCTGAGTGAGTCTGGGTAAGCCCACCAGAGGATGCACAGAGACTTCCACTGTCTGCAAGCAGCCCACCTGCCACCAGACCCAGCCCACCTGACCCAGGGACCTCCATCCATCCAGGGTGGGTCTGGGTAAGCACTGTAGAGGCCACCCAGTGACTTCCACCACCTCCAAGCAGCCTGCCTGCCACTGGAGCCCAGGCCAGCTGCCCCATGGGACATCCATCCACCCCAAATGATTCTAGCCTACCCGCCATTGGACTCAGGCCAGAAGCCTCATGGGAGCTCCATTCCTCTTTGCATGAGCGTGGTTAAGTGCCACTTAGGGTGTGCAGTGATTTACAGTCTTGGCCAGCACAAGAGATGTGAGAAAAAATTCAAGAATCCAGGCACACAAGTCACTACCACAGGGGAATTCAGGGAAAGGGGGAATGGAGCAAAATGAAGCTCAATCTCCAGGACTCTCTCAACTGGTAACAAAAGCATATCTACTAATAAGGAAATCAGAATTGATCTCTGAGATGAAAACAGAGATGCTGTCCACAGTGAAGGACTACATTTAAGAAGAGATCAGGAACATTATAGAAGCTCAGATAACAAAAGCAATGGAACATTATTAAGAGTTCCAAGCAGAGGTCCAGATGATCAAAAATGAGAAATAAAGTTTGTGAAATAGGATGAATGAAGCAGAAAAACGAATTTCACATCTAGAAGACAGGCTCACAGCCAAAGAACAGGAAAGAAATAACTTGTGGAAAATGGCAAGGGACCATGAGAAATCAATCCCACAGCTTCTAGATGACTCAAAGGAGAATAACATAGGGTTGATCAGAGTCAATAAAGGAGCAGAAGTCAGTACAAAAGACATCAAAAAACTGATTATGGATATAATGGCAGAAAATGTCACAGGAAAAGGAAAAGAATTGGAAATACAGATAAATGAGGTATATAGACCTCCAAAAGGCCATGATATTAAAAAATCTACACCCAGGCACATAATCACCAGGGTTGCAGATATCCAACAAAAGAACAAAATACTGAAAGCAGCTAGGGAAAAGAAAAAAAAACATACAGAGGGAAGCCCATCAAGATCACAGAAGACATTTCAATGCAAATGCTCAACTCAAGGAGAGCCTGGAGGGAAATGTTTTAAGCATCGCAGGAAAACAACTTCCAACCTAAACTGATGTATCCTGCAAAACTATCTTTCAAAATCAATGGAGAAATACGATACTTTCATGACAAACAACACTTGAAAAATTTCTCAATTACAAAACCTGCACTCCACAACATTCTAAAGAATATCTTGGAGAAAAACAATGAAAGTCAAAAACCCATGAGACCTAGCAGAATGAATTTAGTTAGCAAGACATGAAATGGGAAAAAGGCAAAAGCAAGGAACAAAAGAGCCAAGAACAGGATAACACCATGACAGTTACAAATCAAGCCATATCAGTCAATACCATTAATGTTAATGGTCTCAATGGGCCAATTAAAAGACACAGAATGGCAGAATGGATTAAGAAACAAGATTCTACAATATACTGCATACAAGAAACACACCTAATTCAGAAAGAAAGCCACAGACTGAAAATAAAAGGATGGAATACAATTCTCCACATGACGGGAAACTACAAAAAAGCAGGTGTGGCTATCGTATTTGCAGACAAAATAGATTTCAAGGCAAAATTGATTAAGAGAGACAAAGAAGGACACTATATCCTTGTACAGGGAACTGTCCAAGAGAGAGACCTGATATTCATAAACAATTATGCACCAAAGTCCAATGCACCTAACTATATAAAACAAATATTAACAAATATGAAAACCCTGAGAAGCACTAATACAAAAGTAGTTGGGGACTTCAGTACCCCACTGTCACAACTAGACAGATAAGCTGAACAAATATTCAACAATGAAATATTTGAACTGAACCAAACCTTTGAACAAATGGACTTAATAAATACCTACAGAGTATTTAATCTGACAAAATCAGAATACACATTCTTCTCAGCTTCCCATGGGTCATTCTCCAAAAAGGACCAAATACTAGTTCATAGAACATGTTTAAGTACGTGCAAATCAATTGAAGTTATCCCCTGTATACTGTCAGACCATAATGCCTTGAAATTGGACCTGAATAGCAAAAGAAATCCCAAGATGGCCACAAATTCATGGACATTGAATAATATTCTGCTGATCAACCAATAGATCACAGAAGAAATCAGGAAAGAAAACAGGTTATTTTGTTTTGTTTTGTTTTGTTTTGTTTTGTTTTGTTTTGTTTTGTTTTGTTTGAGACAGGGTCTTGCTTTGTAGTTCAGGCTGGCCCTGAGCTCACTATGTAGCCCAGGCAAGCCTCAAACTCAGCAATCCTCCTGCCTCTACCTTGAGTGCTGGGATTACAGGCTGTGAGCCACCACGGCCAGCACTGCAGTATGTGGTATTGATTGCTGGTGGGCATGAGTCACCACGCCCAGCATTGTATGTGGTTCTAGGGGATCAAACTCACTACCTTGTGCTTGTGAGGCAGACACCAGAACCACTGAGCTAAATCTCCGGCCCAAGAAAACAGTTTTTACAATTAAATGATAATCTGAGTAAAACTTATAGGAATTTATGGGATACAATGAAAGCAGTTCTATGAGGGAAATTCATAGCAGTAAATGCCTACACCAGGAAAATAGAGCACACTCAAATAAACAACCTAATGCTCAACCTCAAGCTACTAGAAAAAGAGGAACAAGACAAACCCAAAGCTTGTACTAGGGAGAAAATTATAAGGATCAAGAAGAAAATAATTCAATGGAGAGTAAGAGAACCACACACAAAAAAAATCAATGAATCCAAGAGTTGGTTCTTCAAAAAGATTAACAAAAGTAACAGACCCCTAGCCAACCTTATCAAAAAAAAAAAGGAAGGAAAAGAGCCAAATCCATGCTATTAGGAATGAAAAAGGAGAAATCACCATTGATCCAATGGAAGTCCAGAGGATAATAAACAAGTACTTTGAAAATCTGTATTCCAATAAGATGGAAAATGTAGAAGAAATGCAAAGATTTCTAGATACATATGAACTTCCAAAGCTGAATGAAGAGGATATAAAAATGTTAAATACCCAATATCAATTTCTGAGATTGAATATGTAATTTAAAAAAAAAATCTACCAACAAAGAAAATTCCTGATCCTGATGGCTTTACTGCTCAATTCTACAAAACTTTCAAAGAAGAGTTAATACCACTACTTCTCAAACTCTTTAATGAAATTGAAGGGAAGCAGCACTCCCAAATTCATTCCTTGAAGCAACCATTTCCTTCATTCCAAAAGGAGAAAAAGACCCAACCCAAAAAGAGAACTACAGGCCGATCTCCCTAATGAACATGGATGTAAAAATCCTCAACAAGATACTACCAACAGAATACAGAGAATTATAAAGAAGATCACACACCCTGACCAAGCTGGATTCACCCCAGGGATGCAAGGATGGTTCAACATACATAAATCAATACACTATTCACTATATCAACAGACTCAAAGACAAAAACCATATGATCATCTCAACAGATGCAGAGAAAGCATTTGACAAAATCTAACGCCCATTCATGATCAAAACCCTACAGAAACTCAGACTAGATAGACTGCATCTCAATCCAATAAAAGCTATTTATGAGAAACCAGCAGCCAGCATCATCCTAAATGGTCAAAAACTGAAATCTTTCACACTAAGATCAGGAACAAGACAAGGATGTCCACTGTCACTGCTCCTATTCAATACAGTGCTAGAAATATTAGCCATTGCAATTAGACAATCAAAAGGAATAAAGATAGGAAAAGAAGTTAAACTGTCATTATTTGAATATAACATGATACTCTATCTAGAAGACCCTAAAAACTCCACCAAACACCTGCTAGACTTAATCAGCAAATTTAGTAGCTTAGCTGGATACAAGGTCAACACTCAAAAATCAATTGAATTTTATACACAAATAATAGAGAAAGAAACTAGGGAATCAGTCCCTTTTACAATAGCATCTAGAAAAATGAAATATCTAGGAGTCAATCTAACAAAGGAGGTAAAGGACCTCTACTCTGAAAACTACCACACTAAAAAAGGAGATTGAAGAGGATGTCAAAAGATGTAAAGAGATCCCTTGTTCCTGGATAGGAAAACTGGCATTGTCAAAATGGCTTTACTCTCACAACTACTATATAGATTCAATGCAATGCTAAGTGAAACCCCAACATCATATTTCAACAGATCTAGAGAAAAGCATCCAAAAATTCATTGGGAACCACAAGAGACCTAGAATAGCAAAAGCAAGTCTAGGAAACAAGGACATGGCAGGGGTTATCACTTTCCCCAACTTGAAACATTACTACAAAGCCACTATGATAAAAAGTGCATGGTACTGGCAAAGAAACAGACCTGAGGATCCGTGGAATAGATTAGAAGATCCAGAAACAATGTCAGATATACTAAGTCATGTCATCTTTGACAAAGGAGCTAAACATCTTCAATGGAGGAAAGATACCCTCTTTAAGAAATGGTGCTGGAAAAACTAGGTTTCAACCTGCCAAAGACTGAAGCTAGATCCCTCTTTCACCATATACTAAACTAAAATCAAAGTGGATGAGAGAGCTAAATATTAAAACAGAGACACTAAGCCTGCTGCAAAAAAGGTTAGGTAAAACTCTTGGAGACACTGACTTAGGGAAAGCTCTATGAACAAAACCTCTACAGCTCAAGAGCTATCAGAAGAAATCAACACATGGGATCTCTTTCTATTAAAAAGCTTCTGCACAGCTAAAGAAAACATCATCAGAGCAAAAAGGCAAGCAAGGGCGACTGAGGGCTGCACACCAGCCCACTGCATCCAGGAGCAGCGTGGACTCAGCTACTGGGCGCCATCCATTTCCAGTGGACTGAGAGCCACCCACTGGCCCACTGTATCCCAGAGCAGCACGGACTCGGCTACCAGGCGCTATTCTTTCCTGTGGTGGCATACTGAGGGCTGCCCACCTGCCTATTGTACCGCAGAGTGGCATGGACTCTGCTACCAGGTGCACTCAGTTTCTGGCAGACTGAGGGCCACCCACTGGCCCACTGTACCCCAGGAGTGGTGCAGACTAGGCTACTGGGTGACATCCATTTCCAAGGGACTGAGGGCTGCCCACCGCCAACTGTATCCCGGAGTGGCGTGGACTTGGCTATAGGGTGCCATAAATTTGCTGTGGACTGAGGGCCACACATAGGCTGTATACACATTGCTGATTTAATTCTAAATTCAGGCATATGGACATAGAGGTAATTCATAAGCTCAAAGTCTTCAGAATAGAATTTAACAAAACTTTTTAACTTATTTACTGTGTTTAGTACTGATATTGGCATTTATTGTATGATGGTAGCAAACATGATGTGATTGTTCTGCTCAAATACCTCCCATGATGTGTTAGAACTGAGAACTCTCAAGGGTCATTACAGATTCAAGGAGGACCCCCCAGGAAAGTGCTACATGCAAAAGGCCCCAGATAATACTAAACAAACATTGCCCTGCAATCAGGCAAAGAAGAGCATTAATAACAATGAAAGAGTTCAAATGAGAAAATACCAAAAATAAACAGACACAAAGATCACCACCACAGGGAAATTCAGAGAAAAGGGAAAGAGGGCAAACTCAAACTCAAAGAATAGGACTCTTGGAGATGGTGACTAAAGCAGATCTAGTAAAATGGAAAGCAGAACTCACCTCTGAGATCAAAACAGGGATACTGTCCACATTAAAAGGCATCATTAAAGAACAGATCAGCAAGATGGTAGAATCCAAGATAGCAGAAGAAATGGAACCTTTTAAACAGCTTCAGGCAGAGCTATAGGGAATGATGGAGAACGAAAGCTTACACAGTAAGATAAGTGAAGCAGAGAACCTATTCTGAGACCTAGAGGACAGAATAGCAGCCAACCAGCAGCAAAGGTATAACCTACAGAAAAGAGCAAGGGACCATGAGAAATCAATTCAACAGCTTCTAGATGACTCAAAGAAAAATAATATAAGACTGATTGGGTCACTGAGGAAGGAGGAGACAGTGTAAAAGACAAAAAAAGCTATTCTCAGAGATGAGAGAAAACTTCACAGGAAAAGAAATAGACATATAGATAAATGAGGCCTATCGGACTCCAAAATGCTGCAACATAAAAATATCTACACCTAGACATATAATTATCAAGGTTCCAGATGTACAACAAAAGTATGAAATAATGAAAGCAGTGAGAGAAAGGAAGAAAATCACCTACAAAGGGAAGCCCATTAGGATCACAGCACACTTTTCAACACAAACACTCAGTGCAAGCAGAGCATGGAGGAAAGTATTTCCAGCATTGCAGGAAAACAACCTCCAACCTAGACTGTTGTATCCTGCAAAACTATCTTTCAGAATAGACGGGGAAATAAGATACTTCCATGATAAAGAACATCTGAAAAACTTCACAAACACAAAACCTGCACTCCAAAACATTCTAAAGAACATCTTGAAAAAAACACAGAAAATTCCATACCCATGAGACCCAGGAGAGTGAATTCACTGGGGCAAACAAGAAACTAAATGGGAAAGGGGAAAAGCAAAGAAGAAAAGAACCAAGAACAGGGAAACATGGCAGCTCTGAATATGTCCATATCAGTCATAACCATTAATGTCAATGGACTCAGTGGTCCAACTAAAGACACCGACTAGCAGATTGGATCAAGAAGCAAGAGCCTACAAGCTGCTGCATACAGGAAACACATCTAATTCAGAAGGAAACCAATAGACTGAAAATAAAAGGTTGGAAAACAATCCTCCCTGCCACAGGAAACTTCAAAAAAGCAGGAGTGGCACTCTTGTTTGCAGATAAAATAGATTTCAAACCCAAGCTGATTAAAAGAGATAAAGAAGGTGACTATATTCTCATACAAGGAACTATGCAAGAGAAAGAAATAGCAATCATAAATATTTATGCACCAAACTCTAATGTACCCAACTATATAAAACAAACATTACTGGACATGAAAAGCCAGTTATCCGTGAATACAATAGTAGTAGGGAATTTTAATACTCCACTGCCACAAATTGACAGATCAACTAGACAAATAATAAATAAGGAAATTCTTGAGCTAAATCACACTTTTGAGCAAATGGACTTATTATATACCTACAGAATTATTCACCCTTCAAAACAAGAATATAACTTCTTCTCAGCTGCTCATGGATCATTCTCCAAAATAGATCACATTTTAGTATATACAACAAGCATAAGTAAATGCAAAGGGCTCGAAGTTATCCCCTGCATACTATCAGACCATAGTGCCTTGAAACTGGAGCTGAATAGCAGAAGAAATTCCAAGATCCTCACAAACACATGGAAATTGAACAACACTCTGTTAACCAACCAAGGGGTGACAAAAGAAATTAAAGAAGACATTGAACAGTTTCTACAACAAAATGACAGCCCCTGGGCAGCATAAAGGAACTTATGGGACAAAATGAAAGCAGTTCTGCGAGGGAAACTCATAGCAGGGAATGCCTACACTCAGAAAATAGAGCAAACTGAAATAAACAATCTAATGATAAACGTCAGGCAATTAGAAAAAGAAGAGCAAAACAAACCCAAATCACATACTAGAGAGGACATTATAAGGATCAGAGCAGAAATTAATGCAATGGAGACAAATAGAACAATATAAAGAATGAATCAAAGGGTTGGTTCTTTGAAAGGATAAATAAGATCTACAGACCCTTAGCCAACCTTATCAAACAAAGGGAGGAAAAGGCTCAAATCCATGCTATAAGGAATGAAAATGGGGAAATCAGCACAGACCCAGAGGAAGTCCAAAAGATCATAAACACATACTTGGAAAATGTATTCTCCAAGAAGATGGAAAATCTAGACGAAATGGATAGATTCCTAGATTCATATGAACTTCCAAAGCTGAACAAAGAGGATATAATAATGTTAAACAACCTGACATCAAGCTGGGAAATTGAAAGTGTAATAAAAAAACTACCAACAAAGAAAAGGCCTGGTCCTGATGGCTTCACTGCTGAATTCTACAAAACTTTTAAAGAAGAGTTAATACCAGTACTTCTCAATCTCTTTAATGAAATCGAAAGGGAAGCAGTACTCCCCAAATCATTCCTTGAAGCAACCATCACCTTGATTCCAAAGGCAGGGAAAGATCCCACCAGAAAAGAAAACTACAGGCCAATCTCTCTAATGA
>PVIC010007615.1:0-50489 GCA_004025085.1 Thryonomys swinderianus | reverse complement strand
AGGGGAAAAAGACAATGGGCTGAGGTGCTGTTACTGCTCCGTAACTGGACAGCCAAATGGAAGTGCAATAGGCAAATGGAAAAACAAAACTGGATGCAAATGTGATTTAAATACACAGCACAGCTCACAAAGAAAGTGAGCATGCATGTCTGCGGGTGTCTGCCTGCATGTGTGTAGGTGTGTGTGTGTGTGTGTGTGTGTGTGTGTGTGTGTGTGTGTACAGAAAATGACTCAAAGGAAAGAGATGAGGGTCCACACGACCAAACTACTAATCTGTTACAGGAGGTCAGGATGTGATACCCAAACTTGAACCATCAAAAATAACATTAACGGTGCCGGGCATGATGGCTCACGCCTATCATCCCAGCACTCAGGAGGCAGAGGCAGGAGGATTGCTGAGTTTGCGACGGCTTGCCTGGGCTACATAGTGACCTCAGGGCCAGCCTGAACTGCAAAGCGAGACCCTGTCTCAAAAAATAATAATAATAATAACATTAACGTGTATAAATCAGCACGTGACATTCATTAATCACCAGGATAAAGAAAAACAGGTCAACATGGTCAACAGAATTTAAAGTGGCTCGACAGGAGAAAATGACTAGAAGCAAAGAGAGACATGACAACAAACCATTAGTTTTCACGGGAAATATATCTGGACCATATGATACTTTAATCACCTGGAAATATTTGATAAATTCCCTTAGGTACCACCCTAGCTGAGTTTCACTTACACCGTCATGAGAGGTGATAATGACTCGGACTCAGCAGTTATATTAATGACTCTTGTATTGGGAATAGTGTGCTATTGCTGCTCTATCCCATTCATCTAGAAACTATTCAAAACACAGACTGTTACATTTCACTCCACTCACAGCTCAGCCCCAGGAAGCATTTAGAGAGGAAAACAAGCAACATACAGTTTGAAAATATTTTTTGAGACATGAACGCCCCACCCAAACCCCACCTTGAATGACTCATTCACTAGTGGATCCATTGCTTATGGGATGGCTACCAACATGGAGGGTGTTCTCGGTGTCACACGGGCTGGCTGGACTCCACTCGGGTCCTGAGGGTAGTCACACCAGTCACAGGGAACCCTGCAGAGACTGGTGTCTTCTGCATCCCTGTTTGACGTGGGTTTTAATCCTGCAATTATGGGAGACTCGAGTAACAGGAATTAGGAATTTTTAGAGCCATTGTTTTTGTATTCTTTAGCTGTGTCAACATGACATGATCTTAGGACTTTTTCTTTCCCCCAAATAAGAAGTAGGAAATTTTGAAACAGCTGAGTCCTGGCATTGTTGACTTGAGCTAACTGGTCAACCCACCAGCAGGGGGAAGCGGAGGCTATCTGACCAGAAGCAGAAGAAGGAAAGGGTGACATTCAAAGCGCCCAGTGCCATCTGCAGCACGCATTGAGGACTCAGGTGGCCAACTCTGACGCAACCCCATGCAATGGAAAGAGCACAGGCCCGGGGGTCCAGAGACCCGGATTTAGCACTAGCTCTGCCAAAACTCTGCCTGGAGATGCTGAACATGCCACGACAACTCCGCAGGCCCAGTGTCCTCACCTGCAAGATTAAAGGGTTCACCCAAACAATGCCCACGTCCTTCCAGCTCTGGCATGCTCACGTTCCCTGATTGCGTGACCACCGAATTCAATTAAAACCAGAGCTTTTGCCTCACCCCACGTTCTGGCAAAGACAAGCAACACACCCATGTATACATGAAAAAGCCTCCGACAGCGGGTCGATCAGCCTTTTCTTGTTGGTGGTGGTGGTGTTTTTCCTTTCCTGGGCTTATCAACCCATGATCAAGGGCTCTCTCTCCAAGGCAGGTGCTTATCTGCCCGCTGAGGCCAAGGGCACATCTCAGTAACTTGCAGCTCGTGAGGCAACACAGGCGTTGCTGCTACGGCTAAGCCACCACCGCTGGCTACAAGGCGTTGTCTGATAAACAGGCTTGCTCCACACACGTCTGCCTGGGAAGCAGAGAGCGGCTGCCAGCCTGCCCCTGCCAAGGTCTGCACCCGGCCGGCTGCAGGTGGGGCCTGGGCTCGGGGAGGTGGGGACCATTTGAGAGCTGCCAGACTCCGTTACGAAATAATCGGGCAGCTCTGGTTCTGGTGTTGTGCGCTTCCGGGCACCTGGACCTGGGCCCCAAGGGGGTCCCAGAGGTCAGAATGAAGTGCAGCTGGCTGGGCAGAGCGGGCTCCCCAGAAAACCAGGGGTGGGCCTGGAACCCACGCATTAGGGAGAAATGACCCACTGATCTGCTGTTTCTGAAGGCTGAGGTGACTCACTCCTGGAAGGAAACGTTTCTGAGAACCGACACGGACTGAGCACTGAGGAAAGAGATGAATGAACACGTCCTCTCGGCCCTGCCTCTGAGAGTTCCCAAGCTGGGCAGAGCGAGGCTGCACAGAGCTACAGCGTGGCCCCTGCTCCTCCTCTGTCTACCCGGGGACATGACACTGAGTCCCTGGTGCACCAGACACTGTTCTTCGGTCTAGAGAAAAGTCAGGGAGCAACACGGAGAAAAGTCCGGCATCGCCACGTGAAAACCTCCAGTTCTGTCCTGACCACCCGCCCAGAGTCATGGCTGCCAGTCCCTGGCTGGTCCAGGCACTTGGCTGGATGCCCGTGATACGGTGGCCCGATGAGATCACGATCACCACTGTGCACAAGGCCGTGGAGGGACCTCTGCCAGCCCCCTCTCAGGACTGGTATCTGAAATGCCATCAGACCGGGTCAGACCATCTCCAAAGCCAGATTTCTCCTAACTACAACCTCCTGCCACAGCCCAGGCTCCCAGACCCAGGGAAGGTTGTGCTGCTGCTCTTGTCAACCTGCCCTTCTCCTTCCTTCCCTCAGTCAAGGGGCAGCGCGACCACCTCTGTCAGCACTGGGCCGTCATGCCACAGGAACAGACTCTACATCCTCGGCTCGAAACACGGACACCCTTCCCACTTACACTGCAGGGCGGCAGGTGGCTTCTGCGGCTCTGAGTCCCTGAGGTACCCAGGCCGACGGCACCTCAGCACGCATTTCCCTGGACACCAGAGCAGCAGAGGGGAAACTGAAGGAGGGCCTCTCTCAGCTACTAACTTCTCCAGCCCACAAGTGACCAGCGTCAGCTTAGCTTACAAGCCACCGGCCAGGAAAGTCACATGATCACACACAACCCCCAAAGAGACTGGATCTGGCTCAGCGGGAAGAATGTCTGCCAGCGTGACTCTCCTCCACCCAGGACGCAGAGGGGAAGCCCACGTCTTCGGGGATCACTGAATACTTTTTCTCCCCTGGCCAAGACTGAAGGGGAGCGGCTGACCCTGGAGCCGTGCAGACGTGCGAGACTGTGGAGCTGGTCACCTAACGTCTGTAAGTCACCATTGTCTCATCTGCAGACGGGGCAGCAACGCCTCCATCTTGGAGTGAAAACCTACAAGCTAACACAAGTAAAATGCGCCCCGTGACCAACCAATGGCCCCTCCCACCCCTGAGAATCCGTTTGTTCCCGAGGCAATGGGCAGAGAAATGGCCTCACCCTGTGAGAAGGAACCTGGCTTCTCCACCTTCCGGGGTGACTTCCCCACCCAAGCAGGCCTCACACCCTGACCTGTGATGGCGAACACAGGCTTCCCGCGGCACAGGAAGTAGAGCAACACACACGGGGTGGAGATTCCATCTCAAACACACCTGGACTCTTCCATGTCCAGGTAGCGGGAGCCCTGGTGAGACTTCCTAGTGAGCCATGCTGTTCTTTGGCAAATAAATGCACTGATCAGAAAAGCACAGTGAGTGCTCACTTCGGCAGCACATATACTAAAATCAGAAAAGCACAGTGAGGCATGCTGCGGTGGGGAAACCTAGCGGGAGGCTCCCCATAACTTCAGGTCATGGAGAGAGGCCCTTCCACCCGCCAGGTATTTTGGTCAGAAGTTAGGGTAGGCAGGGCACACGGCTGGGGATGATCCCAGGCGAGTGAGCGGGCAGCTAAGACGCACGAGGGAATCAGTTCTGCCCTCGGAGGAAGTGAACTTGATCTTTATCTACCAGACAAACAGCACCAAAAGCACACTGCTGGGGCAAAATAAAACAAGCTGCTGTGCTCTGCACAGGCTGATGCCGGGTGCTGTTTAGCTGTCTCTCAACACAAAACAGTGCATTTTACATGAAGGTGTGCACATAAATACAACTTAAGGGAAGGATAGCGACTCCATAACGATGACTTTGTAGAAGACCGAAGGGAGGTGAGCCATGGCCGCCAGAGGCGGTCTTAGGGTCTTGGTTGTGCTCAGAGTCTGTACACTCCCCAGCTTGCTGTGTGCGTACAGAACCGGAACTGCCAAGCAGGAAACCGGAAGGACCTGGGCCCACCCCTAAAGTTACAGGGAAGCCTCCAGCCAAGGCCCTGCCACACGGGATGCCCCAGTTTCCCTTTCTGCCAAGCGTACTGGCCAAAGAACGGTGTGGCTTCCTGGGAAGTCCCACTGAAACAAACCTGAGAAAAGGCAGTTATTTCTGAGTGAGAGGAACTTCAGGTGATTAGAAATTACTTTGTATGGTTTTCTCTCCCAGATTCTGTATCCCAAACTGCTATAAAAATTTTGGGGGTTCAAGTCCCCCTTGTACTGCCAACGAACCCTGAGCCCTGCAGTGATGCACTTACGGGCTGCGTGCGTCAGATTCCTCTTAGGGACAGAGGGGCGGAGTCCGCTGCGGTGCAGACCAGTTCCTGGCACAGCGCTATGAACTCTGCACACAGATTCTCCTGTGCCAGGCAGGCGGCTCTGGCCAAACTGACAGTCAGCCCAATGGGCCACAGAAAAAAGCATCAACTGCTGGAGAAAGGAAGGAGGGAAATGGAAGGGAAGAAGGAAGGTAGGAAGGGAGGGAGAGAGGAAGGAAGATGGAAGAAGAAACGATTTGCCCAGGGTTCTTGGTGAGATGCAGTAACCCAACCCAAAGGTTTCCACATGGGGCCCCGCAGTGATGAGAACCAGCTCCCTGCGCTGTGCCTGAAAGAGTCACGGTACCTGCTTTGCCTCATAGTCCTCAGCAACCTGACTTCTCAGCCTCCGGGGTCTCCCAGGGGGGTCCTAGCCAGCCAGGCCAGGAAACAGGCCCAAGGGCAAGGCTTTTGCCCTGAACAAAGCTGGGCATCTGCCTACACCACAGCAAGTTCAGAAGCTATGTGAGGACGGGCACCGGGCACCGAACCCACTTGGCGCCTTATCTGTTTAAAGCACACTTGCCAGTAATAGACAGTGGCCACAAAGTTCTCAGGCATTTTTAGGAGGAAGAAAGGGCCCTTTGGAGTTGGCAGAAAGTGCCTTCTCTGTCTGCAAAATGGCACAAGGATGCCCACATCAGTGCTCCTTGGAGGACCCAGTCAGCCACGGGTGAGAGGTCCCCAGAGCACGAAGGGGTTCAGCCTGCAGCCTGCACAGCTGCTTCGGACCTGTCCCTTGCTGGTGGCTGTCACCACCAGCGTCCCGGTGAGAAGCAAGCCTGAAGACCCGCTGCCTCGGTCTAGCCTGAGCATGGCGTTGCAGGATGTGGTCGGCCAGAACACCGAGGCACCCAGAAATGGGCTTCCCAGAGGCCTTTGCAGCAAAGCCACAAGTCGGGGAGACAAGCAGCCACCTTCACTCTCCTGTCAAACTGCAGACTCTTATGGCAACTGAAAGAGGAAAGCTTCCTCCCAAAACTCCCTCCCTTCCGTGAAAGGTGAAGCCTAGAAATCACCAGCCTGGAAAATGATGTAACAACTTTGAAATCTCACCGGGACACTGCACAGTCTGCTTCAGGAAAAAGCCTGAGCTCTTTCTAGTGTGCGAGACATGTTTGTATCCGTGAAAGGCACATCGCTGGGCCGAGAGCAAAAGCAGACAGCAAATGTGAGCTACTGGGATATCCGGCTGCTCTTACAAAACAGCACTTGGATGGCCGGTGTGTGAGGGAATCCAAACCATGCAGTTTAAAGATCCCTCAAAGCATAAGAGGCTTCGAAATTAGCAGAGAAGTAGCCAAAAAAGGAAAAACGAAACACACTTGGGACTTCGCCAAACCCAGACTCTTGCGGAGATCTTTAACTGGCCCCCTGTCACTCAGCGTGAACTCCAGCTACCTGCGGGAGAAGCTATCAGGAGCTACTGGTGAAGCCGTTGTGATAGCATCCATCCATCTACCTGCATCTACCCACGTGTCCTTGAAAAGGGAAGGGGCCTTGCCCTCCCCCCGGCTGCTTCCTCTTTCCTGTCATTCCCAAAGCAGCATGGCTTTGAGGAGTGAATCGCTCCCAGTGGGGAGGAAGGCACTTGGATTTCTCGCACCCGGGCTTCGCGAGCCTCACCCCGGGCCTCCTCCATCAGCAAGCTAATGCCCCTCAGCTGTCCTCCCTGCACAAGGAGACTGGCTCACTTTGTACTTGGACGGGCCTGGGGAAGAGGCTGGGGGAGGGTCTTGAAAAGTAGCGCAGGAAGGTAATGGGAAAGATGCAGAGGACGAAGGGACAGACAGCGTCCGAGGGTCTGGGGGCAGTAAGCGAGAACTTCACACTTGGAGGAAGCCGGGACAGCGCCAGAGGGGACAAGACCCCCAGACCGTACCGTGAGCAAAGCCGGCCTCCCCGGGAAGGGACGAGAGACCCTGAGAGGTGCAGGCAGAGCGTGATGGGAGCAGCACACCAGGGCGGCAGCACAGAGGACCAGGCTGGCGTCCCCCTAAACTACCATCCAGCCCCCGGGGCGCTGTAGCTCACGTCCCAGGAGACCTAGAGCCACCGATGACTCCTGCGGTGAGACCGGCACCGATGGGAGGTGGAGAAGGAGCGTGACCTTAAAGGCCTCTCTTTCGGCAGAAGGCGGCATCCCGGGGGGGAGGACAGTGAGACTTGCAGGCGCTGAGCCCCTGAGCCCTGGTCCTGACGTGGAGCCTCAGCTGCTCACCACAGCACACGCTGCAGTCCACCCCTTGTGCGGCCTGGACACGCTTAATGCGCTAAGTCCACTCCATCTGGGACGAGCGGCCCCGGGACCCTGGCGGTCTCCTCTGCTGCGAGAACTCACAAGGCCAAAGTCAGGGAGACGCGTCCCAGGCGTCCCGCAGCCCTAGGGTCACCGCTGCGCCCCCTGTGCCTGTGGCCTCCCGTCTTTCCTGTTGGGTGTCACCCTTTGCCAGGCAGCATTTCTGTTCGTCTGGGGCTGGCCTGAGGGGTTACGCACTCTGGGTCTGCTCCGTAAACTTCCACACAAAGGGGCAAAGGAAGGAGATTTGAATGAAGGCTGTCCTGAGCTGGGCCGGCCCGCCCCTCCTCCCTTGGGACTGCCCTGGGCATTGCGGGCCGGCACGGTTGGGAATTCAGCCCTGCTGGAACAACACGCTAGTGATAATTGTGCAGAGATCCTTGGCTCTCCTGCCTTCCAGGAGGACGAGCCTCTGTGCACTGCCCTCGGGCACTCAGGCTTAGCCCGTAATTGGTGATTAATCACTCTCAGCCCCACACTGTTTCTCTGTAAGGTGCTGGTTGCCCCCCAGTGACAATTCCGTGACACCTCTAACCACCGCCGCCCTCCCCAGCCTGAGAAATCGCACCTGCGGCGCATGCGTTCTCCAGTGCCCCGTCCGACTCACACCAGCACAAGGTTACGTCACTGCCTTCTGCAGCCCTGCAGGGCCTCTCTGCCCGGCGCCTCCTCCCAGGGATGGTGGGTGGGCTCTTAGCTATGTCCAGGCCCACTGGCACGGGGCCCATCCAGTCCAGCTCCAGGCCCTGTCTAGAGCAGCGTCCAAGGTCCACTCCAACATCCCTGGGTAATAAATAAAACAGAGAAGAAATTCCAAGAAGGACGTTTGCCAAAGAGAAGCCTGGAGGACCGTGAGAGGCCCTGCACCCAGCCCCAGGACCCACACTTCGTCGGCTAGAGATGAGCACCGAATCGCGGCCCCCAGGATCTCCACTCCTCTCCGGGACCCCATGCAAGTGTCCGTACGTGGCACAGGGAACTTGCTGATGTCATTAAGTTGAGGACCGAGGGAAGGGGATACAATCCTGGACTGCCCGCAGGCCCCGTGTCATCTTATGAGCGGAGGCGGGTCAGATCGGAAAGGCATTTGAAGATGCTAAGAAGATAGAAGCAGGAGCAGCCGGCTAAAAGCCGCAGGAAGACGGAAGCATGGGAGACAGAGGTTCCGCGGAAGCCCCCGCAGGGACGGAGCCTTCTGACGTCCTGCCCCAGCTCCGTCTCGCCTCTGCCACCGAAGACGGAGCGTGAGTCTGTGGACGCTAAGTGCATAAGGGAGGCAGCCGGGGTAAGAGGGGACTTGGGGGTTGGAAGCCGGGACTGAGGGGATCACCACCGCTGTGGTGAGAGTGGAGGCCCTCTGGGTTCCTTATTTCTGTGACAGCCGTGCAAAGAAGAAAGAAGAGAGGAGGCGCTGGGGGTTGGGGGTGCAGTCTGCCGTGTTTCCCTTCAAGGGGACCAGCCGAGCTGCCCGGAGCTCCCGGATATGCTGACTTCTACTGATTTAGGGTACGGAGACTCGCACAGGACTCCCGACCGGCTTTCGCCAGACACTGAATTCAGTTCAGAGGGTGCAGCCGAAGCAGGGCAGAGCACACCCTGGACCCACCGAGGGCAGTGGGCAGCACCCCACTTAAGGTCCAGCCCCATGGGCAGGCGTCGCAGCTTCCCACAAAGGACTCTCGCAATCCAGGTCCAGCCCCAGGAGAAAGCAAGGCCAGGCTGGAGCCAGGGCTGCCTCAGGGCTCGGTTGCCCTCCTTATGGGCACCCTACAAAGACAGCCCAGGAGCAGGGAAGCCAAGGCATGGCACAGAGGAGCCGAGGGAGGGGGGCACAGGGGCACGGAGCACTGGATGTGGCGAAGCTCTCCCACAGTGGGCGGCACTGGGAAACAGTCACACCCACGGAAGGCGTGTCTGTCACCCGTCGCCTCTCCCTGGGACTGGCGGCCATGTTGGCTGTGGGAGTGAACACTGTAGCGCTCTCACAGCCATTAGCTCCATGCAGGGCACAAGCCTAGAGGAAGCCCCACCAGGAAGGGATGTGTCTCCGTCTATTAAGTTGTGACTGTGCGGGCTGGGGCAGGAGAACAAGGGAAGTCAGCTGAGCAGTGTGAGTTAAAGAAAAGACAGCGGAAGTGAGGTCATATAAGGGGTGATCAAAAATATGGGGAATTCTGGGGCCAAGAGCCACTGCCCAGAAAGGCAGCTTGTCAAAACATCGCGGTGTGAGGGCTGGAGATTTAGCTCAGTGGTTCCGGTGCCTGCCTCGCAAGCGCAAGGTCCTGAGTTCAATCCCGGTAACCACATACAATGCTAGGCGTGGAGACTCAACATCAAGGCAGCCACATGACGGTCCAACTAAAGACTCTCATGAAAAAGGACTTCTAGAACAGCTTCAAGAAGTGGCAAGATTGGCAGTTTAAATGTTTTTAAAGAGAAAGGGAATACTGGTGGGATTCTTGCAGATATAGCTTACTGTAAGTAAAAAAAAAAATTTTAATTTAGATATTCTTTATAGTTTAATCCCCTCACACACATATCGAGTGCCCAGAGTATCCTACAGTGGTTCTTCTGGCAGCTGCCTTCGCCTTTTGAATCTTCAGTCACTTCACTTAGCAATTGTACGGGGACCGACATAGCCCTGTTTTATAGATAGGAAAACCAAGTCTCAAAGGGTGAAGATATCTGTCCCGCTGAAGTGGGCACAGAAGGACTCCGCCTCAGGACTGTGTGGGTGGCTCTGAAGCCCTGCTTCCTGACAAGGAGGTAGATGCCATTGGGTACAGAGGGCTGGCACAGGGACCTACTTAGCAGGACTTGTGCTTGGGAAGCTCACGGAGGTGCGGGGGCCGGAGGTGGCGTGAACCAGGCCGCAGAAGAAGAGACACAGCCAAGAAGGATGGATGAGTGACACTAGCCCTTCCGGAGCCATCGGGGCCCTCTGGCTCTGGGCAGCGGCCAACCAGGGGCAGCCCTGCGGGCACTGTCCCATGCTGCAGCCCGCTCCTGCCCACCCACCTTCCCCAGCAAAGCCGGGCCAGCAGGGCCCCCGCCGGTTCTCTCTCTCCACCTCTGCTGCTTTCCCACCAACCGGCGCTCCTCAGCGCACACGGCCGAGCACCAGCCGTCCTGGCCCGGCGGGCCCCAGGCCCAGACTGTGCCCGAGACACGGAGAGGCTGCTGCACTGAGAGCTGAGGGTCGAACGTGTGACTCAGCTGCCCTGTTCACCCAGAGGAGAGACAGAGCCCCACCCACATCCGTCCCCTGAGGCTTAAAAGTCACCTCAAGTAGGAAGAGCATTTATCCATTAGGAGCATTTTCCATTTTTAGAGGTAAGCGAAATTTCTCATGGGCGGCTCGGGCAGAAATGCCAGCGCATTGTGGGCCCCGCCCCCTCGAATGCAATTAGAAAGTTTAATCAAACTCCCCCTGCCAGTGCACTGCCAGCCAGGCTATTTTTGCATTTTTCAATCGAGGATCATTTGGGGACTTTTTAATTGTTAGCTGGGTTTATTTATTGAACTTGGGCTTAAAAGAAAAATAAACAGCAAAGAGGCAAGAAGAAGTGGCTGGCTGTGTGATCTCATAAAGTCCCTCCTTAATAGCTCTGGCGGTTGCTGAATTCCAATGAATTCAAATTTCAGCTGGTCTCTAAACATTACGTTATTTACATCTTTCATCTATTACTGTATTTCAAATAAGATTGTTATAAAATTGCCCCAACTTTGGGCAACTGTAGATCATAAAGTAGGAATATTATTGCATTACGGGAGAGAGGCCATATCCCATTTAAAACACATAGCCACATAATTTTATAGATGTATATCTGTAGCCAGATATATATCTATGAACAATGAAATTGCCCCAAAATTAAAAGCCTCTGGCTATATATTTGTAAACACAATCAGATCACAGTCCAATAAAGGAGCCCTTTCGAATTAATGCGCATCACATGGCCTACCATCATTGCATTTATAACTTTCCTATGAGCAGCTCCTGCCGCCTTTGTCTCTGTGAAAACGCGGGGCTCACGTGCGGATTCTCCTCCTCCCTTTGGCTAATGGTGAACACAACTGTTCTTGTTTTTAAAGCGAGAAAATTGGATCTGAATCACACCCAGTGCAGGCAAAAAGCCCCTGTTTTACACCTTCACAGAGGGAGAGGCCCCTCCCCATCTAATTTCTCATAACTTCTGGCATAAAACACTTTGCATTTTAAAAAGAAATTGTCACCTCACTCATTTTTATGGTTCTGATAATGGGAGTGGAAGCTATATTGCCACTCAGAAAAGAGCAGTGATTTTAAATGTGCATTAAAGAGAAAAGACCATTCCTTTAATTTAGATCATTTAAAACAAAACTTTCCAAGTGACAACCTTTTAGTTGTAATTCATTCGTCTCTCACAGTCCTCCTAGGAAAGCCAGACTGAGGAAAAGGGTCTGGAGGGAGTGAATAAGGCTTCCCGTCCCGCAAACACATGCGTCCTAGGGGCTGAAATGTTGAGCATTGACTGGGCAGTACGAGAGAGTCCAGGAGAAAGAGACCAGAGTCTGAGGACCTGGCCACTTGGCCTCAAGGGACAGGAAGCCAGTTGGCTAAAGTAAAAACAGGACTCCCCGTGCCTCTGTGATGACCGTGCTCAGGCATGACTGGATCCAGGACCTTCAGCCCCGCTATAGGACATACCTTGCTCCGCCTATTGCTGCCGTGGTCTTCCGCACTGTCTTTGTCCCTGAGATTCCCGTGATCCTCACCATGCACATAATTGTACCCTCTGTACTCACAGGAAACAGAGCCACTGCCTCCTGGGCACAGCCCCTGGGATACCAGCAGTCACTGCTCACCCCTGATCCCCAGGGCTATGGGGCATACTGACAGTCCAGGCTGCTGGGTCACCTGCAGCCCCTTGGATGTGCAAGAGGAGGGAAACCCCACCCAGGTAGCGTGGACATGCCACCACTGTGCTGTGTCTTTCATAGCATAACAAGCCACTACCTTAGGTAATGAAACACAGAGTCTGTCCCTGACATTCAGGTAATTTATCTACAATTCAAGATCTTCCTGCAAATTTGAAAATTATACCCCTTCCCCGAGTCACTTGGACCTCTGTGAACTTTCGAGTCTTAATCTATGAAATGGGTGCAATACTATCTCTCTTGTTTGTGGTCACAATGCATGAGGAGGTATTTAGCAGGATCCAGGTGAAGAACCACAGCCTCTGGACCGATGATCCCCAAGAGCAGAGGCAGTGGGCTCCCTCATATCTCCTCACAGCAGCAGCAGCAAATAACTGCAGTGCTGCTACATTCTGTCTCACTGCTCCTGTTTCTTTGCTGTTCTTTTAGGCATAGCAGTACCCTGAGCTTTAAAATACACTGGATATTCGTGAAAAGAATGTTAGGAAACAGTGAGGTCCATCTATATCCCTGTTAGAATCTGAGGACTCAGAATGCACCAGCCAGGCCAGGACATACCCTTAAAGGGCACGCCCTGTGTGGCTGTGTTCACCCATCACAGTTGATGGTTTTTGCTTCTGTTTTCAGAATATTGTCTTGCTTTATTTAGTGAGCATTATAAATAATCTGGTAAAAATACTCTCGCAAGATTAAAAAGTATAAAAAATAAGTTTAAAAACAAAAGCTATCAAAATCCCACCATCCAAAGCTACATCATCAATATTTGGTGAACTTTATTCTAGGCATTATTCTGTGCATCAAAATAAATAAGGTAATGCAGATGATCAAAGGAAAAAAACAAAAGATAAAATGATAAAAAGAGAAGCATATGTAGTTTTTAAATCTCCGAACTAAATTTTATGTTACTTGAATTGAAAGGAATAAAGAAGAAATGAAAGTAAAATCGAAGAATTCTTTCATATGAATTATCTTTGGTATGTGGGATATGATTTCCTTCCTAAAATATCCTTCTATACTAAGGAAAGATATTAAACATGCACACACTGAACTAGTCATCTTTAAATTACATTTTAATTTTAGATTATTAACTCCCAACTACAAAGGAAGAGGAAATTAACACCACATATTTCTTCCCTACCTCCTACCCATTTTTACTTTTAATACTGTTGTCTAACATCATAATGTTTACATTTCATTCAGTGAACCAAATTTCAGTTTGGCAAGTTTTAGTGACTGATATTCACCATCTGACTCTAACGCCATCATTCTTACATTATTTTAGTTCGCTCCTGTTTTGTCTAAATCCAAAAGAACAAATAAATTGGGAGGTTCCATTTGGAGAAGGCTTATGGGTATTGTCACTGAAAGGCTTATGGGTATTGTGTTGTACAAGCTTGTGAGTATTTCTCTATTCCTAAAACCTTTACCTTCAGAGTTAGCACAACTTTGTTTAAAGCTCTGGAAGTAAACTTAGGCTCCTGCTTTTGCCACTTTGAGAGCACAAATAGCCTGGCATTTGCTATAGTTGTGGAAGATTATAAGGTTATGTTGGTTTGTTTTCCATTTTGTACCTTGAAATTTGTGGTTTTTTTCTTGCAAGTCAATGAAATTCATTTCTTACTCTTAAAATTCAGTGTTTTCCCAAGGCATTTGCTGGTGTTGCTTTTTCTCCGGAATGATTTCTTTTTCATCAGCCCTTATGTCAAGTTTTCTTCAGTTATATCATTTAATATTTTTCTTTGCCATTTCTTTTGGATCACTTCCTAAAGAACACCAACTATTTGTCTTACTTTCTAGTCTTACTTCCTTCATAATAATTTTAATGTCAGTGTATGTTGAAATTTGAGGAGGTATTTTGGGTTGACACAGTAACCAGGGGGACCTTTGGGGGCTACGGACCCTAGATGTCATTTGCACATCCTTTGCATTGTCCTCTATCTTACTGGCTCTTAGTTTTAAAGATTCTGAGGCTTTTGTTTATGTAACTTTTTTTTCACACCAGATTTATTTCCAAGTTCTCCTAGCTCCTTCCTTATCTCTGTTATTTCTTTTAAAAATTAAACTTTCTATATTATTTTCCAGTTTTACAGGGAAATTCTTTTGTGAATTTTTCCCACTGTTTCCTTGGCAATTTATGTTGCATGTTCCTTCTATGTGCCTTTTGAGGAAGGATTTCTTCCTTTTGTCCTTGCAGTTATTTTATTTTGGTCATCCAGTGGGTCATAGGCTGGTCTCCCCATGTACCTTTTATTCTCAGCGGGGCCAGCAGTCTGTTGACTGGTGACATAGTGAGGAAGACCATGTGTGGGACACAGTAACTCTGCACTCACTTGGGTCAGGTGAGGCATGAAGCATGTTCCTCTCCTGTGTGACCTCACCAGGAGCTTTTCCTCATCCACAGGAGGGCTGAGTGGCAGGAAAGAATGTGGGTCTTCTCCACCTGCACACCGTCGATCAGCAACTTCATTCCCAGGGCCTCTGATGCCTCATGCAAACACAACAATGACAACAACAAGTGAATCATAAATCCTGTAAAACAGAAGTTTTTTATTATCTCAGTTTTGTTTCTTAAAACATAACGTTTATTGGTCAGCATGTGCGTCTACCAGGCCCTCGCTCCCTCTTTCGCCTATCTGTCTAAACACAGGAAGAATGTAAACAAAACATACTCAAGGGTATTTTTCTGGGTGGCAAAGTTACAGGTGATTTTAATTTACTTTATCCATTTCTACATTTTCAAACTTTCCTAAAAAGAAAAGACCATGTGTTATTTATATTGCCAAAGAAAAACACAAGCCTTACAAAAACACTGATCTTGTAGGGTGGTTGTAGGACAGTCGGGCCAAAGAGGGGAGCGGGGAGAGGGTCTCACAAGCAGCAGCCAGAGCTGCCTCCCCGTCCGGGCTCCTGAGCTCTGTCTCAGTCTCCACTCCTCCTGTGTTAAGGGGGAAAAGGGGTGGTTCTGGGGACCAGTGAGGCAGGACAGCTGGACAGGACAATCTGTTTAAATCTCTACCTCGGGGCCAGCACACAGTAGTCACTCCCTGAATATCAGATCCTTTGCTTCTGTCAAAAAATTCCAGCTGGATTGTCTGCAAACCTTCAAGATGTCCAGGCCAAAACTTCAGCCAAGGAGAACTCCTGAACAAGACTGTTTATTTATACAGCAGGAGATTGAAATCATTATGCTTTGACTGGCAGGAGCTATTTATAGGCCCCGTTCCCAGCGTGCTGCAGGATCAGGGCTCTCCCCAACATATTCACCAACCCCTCGACTTGGCTGCAAAACTGCTTGGATGTCTGAGTGGGCCTCTGCCTCGCAACCACAAGAAAGCAGCTCCCTTCCCTGTTCCATTAAGCTAAAATCACTCCCTGTAGTCAGCAGGCACAGGAGCAGGAGGGCCCAAGAAAACCCTCCGAAAGGACGGGGTGGAGCTCAGGGCAGGAGGGAAGCCAGCAGTGGTCCTGCTGCTCCATGCGGAGTGCAAGCAGAGCTATGACGGGTTTCACCCCAGGCCTGGGGCTGAGCCGGGCCCAGAGCACTGCAAGTCCTTCTTGGTCCCTCCCAAGGGCTGCAAGAACAGATGCCAGGCGGAGCCGTGGTGCAGAGACGGTGGTGTGAGCGGAGGCTCTGGATGGCAGAGGGTGAGAAGACCATAGGTAGCGCAGTGCGCATGGCAGAGGCAGAGAGGCTGGAACAGCGAAGCACCGCTGGAAGAGAAGGAGCGAGGAGCTGTGGCTCAGCGGGGAATCTACAGGGAACGGCACGTGGTAACCGCTGGGTGGGTGTCTCCTGGCTGGACATTGATATCTTCAGGCACACTCCAGTGACAGGAGAGTCCCTCGGAGGAGGATGTTGAAGCTGGACTTTTCTCCTGAAACTGTAGCTCTCTCCTGCTGTTTGGAGCTGTAGAAAGTGGACCTGGGCCCATCCTGGAGGGACCTGAGCCCCGTCCCGGTCCCCACCCCTGGGCACGAGTCCCTCTCACATTCCAGCCAACTGAAGACATTTCCAGAGAACCGCGGGGGCCACTTGGAGCCGGACTTCCACAAATACCTTCAGCCAAGTTTTCAAAGTCAGGGCGTTGAGCAAAACCCAGGCTGTCCTTCCTCTTTTAACTTTCCTTTAAATTCAATGTGCATCTGAATTCAGGGGAAACACACAACACATGTTTTTAATCCACCGACACTTAAATCATCAAGATGTTGGAGGCCGATGGTTCGGAGGCCAACAAGAATGCTGGAGCCCTTTAAAGACTTTCTTCTATTTCTCTCACAAGCAGGAAGCAGCCTTTTTCCAAGAGGAAACGAATTTCAACCCCAAAGGGGCTTCTGCATTCGCTTCCAAACACAGCCCCCTTGCAGGCCACACAGACTAGGATCCCGGCCAAGGCTAATACTGGGACGCTCGAGCAGAAAGCGTTTGCTGTCCAGGTTGCCCCAGCTCAGGATCCACCCTGCTCCGCAGAAAGTCCCTGGGAAACACAGACCCCAGCAGGGGAGCCAGGCACCGAGAGTCTGAAGAGAAAGGAGCCCTGGGGGGTGAGCATAAGCACCAGGAATCACCCTCAAACCCGGCCGGGTACAGGGATCTGGCTTCGCACCTGTGACCAGGCTGCCTCTCACCAGCCTGGGTCCTAACATAGCCCGTGGGCTCTGCTGAGAGGAAACCAACGTCCATTCCTTAGGGGCAAGAAGAGGAAATATTCAACGAAGAGGAGACAAATAGCAAAGAGCATACGACGGAGGTCAGGAAACACCCACGCCACGAGGAGGTTGGCCAGAAGGGTTCCACGGGATTCTGCCCACATCTCGCCCCCCCAAGGGCTCCCACGGGTGCACTCTGTACACCTTGCCGTCCGTGCTCTGCCTGGAATAACTTCAGCAGACATCCTGCAACTCTGACAGGCAGGGGCAAATTAAAGCAAATGGGACGATGCAGACTACAGGGTTTGCGGCCTTGTGAATGTAACTGTTACTGACTCAGACAGCAACAAGAGCGCCTCCTCCTTAAAGAGAGACAACATCAGTGCCTCACTCACTCTTCCGTCCCAGGACAGGATGTGTGACACTTGCGTATTACAAGAGTTGAGGCTTAGTGTGGCTCACGGTTCCAAGGTTTTAGTCCACGGTCAGCTGGTCCCAAGGCCAAAACATAATGGCCTGTGGCAGAGGAAAGCCGCTCACCGCACGGTATCCAAGGGCAGAGACCAGAGAAACGAGAGCCTTGTGAAGTAGAAACTATGGTTGTCCCCAGTGTCATGTCCCCAAGACCCACTGCAGCACACCCAGACACGTGCTTTGCTAATCCCCAGGACAGGTCCCGCGCAGTCAAGCTGACAATCAAGATTATCTGTCTCAAACGTGGAGAATAACTGTGTTCCAAGCCCAGCCATCTGGCACTTATTCTGTGGCCCTCTTCCTGGGTTCTGCGGCCATGGCCTCCAAGAGGGTTGGCTGAGACCCAGCATCCTCCTGTCCCTGATGTGGGAGTGGCAGGCCCTGCCCTGGCCCAAGAAGCGGTGCGCCTGCTGATGACAAAATGGAGGCTTGCAGAGGCAGCACCCTCCAGCCAGCATGCAGCCTGCAACGGCTCCAAGCGTCTGGAGAAAGAAAGCTGTGCCTCCCGCCTAATGTGCAGTCTGTGACACAGAGCAACACATTCTCCCTGGACCAGGAGGGGTCGGCTCCCTTCCTCCCAGCTAGCTGTGTGATTTTCATCTGGCCACTTCACATCTCTGTGCTTCAAAATCCTCTTCTGTAAAATCAAGACAGTCAAGGTCCCCACATTATAGGGCTTCCAGGCAGTGAAACTGCCCAGTGCACACAAAGAGCAGAGAACAGTGGTGCACCCAGGGCCTCCCCATCTGTGTCTGTTTGCTATCAACTTCCTCCTTGTCAGTCTAGGCGGTGACAAAAACCGTGAGCACAGAAGCTCGTGTGGCCCAGAGCTTCCCCCGAGAGCAATGGCTCCTCTTATCTTCCTCGACATCCCTCCATCCCACTGGAGCATTGGTGTCAGCAGCAGACTCTGGCCATCCGGAAGCTCCAGGGTCTCTGGTCACCGGAGGCAGCCCTGCAAGTGGGGTCACAAAGCCAGGCCTAACTCTGCCTCTGGACATTTTGAACAGCCCTTCTGTCACTCTATCTCTGTCGCTGTCTCTTTCTCTCTCTTTTTTTCTCTCTCTCTCCTTTAATTTCCCATCCACGCTTAGGCACCCAGTGCTTTGATGATTCCCCAGGGAGTGAAGTCACCAGCTTACCAGCCAGCTGGAGCCCACCCACAGTGGCACCCTGACCAGCTATCTCCTGTCTGCTTGCTGAGGCAGGGTGGAAGGGCAGAAGGGAGGGAGGGAGGCAGGGAGGGAAGGAGGGAGGGAGGGGCAGACTTGCCCAGTCTTCCTCGGTTTGCTCGGCCGCCCATCCAGAAGGGGGCCATTGCTGTTGGTAGAAGAAGGTCATGAGAAGCGCAAGTTCTAACCGCCAGAGATGAGGAAGAGGCACGCCGCCTCCGAGGACAACAGCTGTCCCTTGAAAGCACAGGGCAACAGTGGCATCTCCAAGGAACTGGGAACTTCCCACATCCGGACTCCTGGGGACAGAAGGTGCTGCAGTGTCAGCTGTATCAGGTCAGGATGGGCCACTGGCAGCTGGGCACACACAGACCAGGGAGCAGGAGGACAGGTAGAACCAGGCCCTACAGATCCCGTCTTTCCTTCTGCAGCAACAGGAACAGGGCAAGAGCTTATGGGCCACTCCTTTGTACAGAGATGAACTGGAAGAGATCAGGCCTCCTCTGTCCACCCAGGGACTCGCCCAGCAAGGCAGGTCACAGGTCACAAGGACGGGGTGACCCAGACCTGCACATTTAGCCAGCCACGCCAAAGGTGCCCTTGGCCAACCTCAGAGCCTGACAGACAGTGTGCCACCCCAGGCGGAGACGTGATCCCTGGACACCAGGCCGGCCACCCCCTCTACTGCGCACTCTGTGAGCCTCTGGGCTACCTGGACGTCCAGAGAGAGGTGACCTCTGCCAGGGACAGGTGGCCACACGGGGCCCAAGGAATGGAGGTATTCAGGCTGAGTCCTCTGCGTCTAAGTGCAGAGTTTCACGGGATGTGGTGGAAAAGAGAGAGGGAGACACGGACAGGCAGAAACAGAGACCTGGAGAGACACAGAGGAGACAGGGGCAAGAGAGAGACCAGGAGAGGAGGGGAAGGGCTGGGAAGGGACAGGAGGAAAAGGCTCTCTGGGGTCCTGAGGTCAAGCAAGAGTGAGCCCAGGAGCTGGGCGGACAAAGCACGAGGTCCACTTCGGTGCTCGGGACCCCCAGAGCATGCAGCATCCACCGCATGATCAGATGGGGCCTTTGGGAAGGAGCCACCTTCATTCTCTCTGTGCCTCAGTTTACTCATCTGAAAGATACAGCGGTAAAACCCAGTTCCAAAGGATGACTGAAAGCAAAACCAGAAACAAGGAAACAGATCTCATAGACACAAGGGCAGAGCGGGATCCACACTGGAGAATGGCTCGTGCCCTCCTCCTCCCCTCAGGAGCCACCCTGCATGACGGGAGGCAGGAGAAGGTGATGCCATCGGGTACAGGGCAGGACTCCGCACCCCAGAACTCAGTCCTGCCAGAAAGTCCAGGGCGGGTGTGGACCGGGAAACAAAACTCACCCCATCTCAGCTCTGTCTCCTTGAACTTCATCTGCCCCATGGGCAACCCTGGCCTGGGGAGGAGAACTCGGGCTGTGGGCCTCCGAGAGCCTATGTGGCCAGGAGTCAGGGGGCTTCTCCAGAGGCCCAGATCTCCCCCGGGACGAGCATGAGGTCAGGGTGCCCATCAGCCCTGGCTCCAACTGGGCCTCCAGTCCTGGAGATGAGTGAACACAGGCCATGCTCCGAGGGTGGGTGAGACAGGAAGGTGACATCACAAACCCCGCCAAGGGGCTGATCGGTCCATCCAGGGACAAGGCCGGGTTAGGTGACAAAATCTTTCTCCCTGGCCCGAAAACCTTCGTATTCTATACCTTGGTCTGTCCTCAGCACCTTCAGAACAGAAGCGAGGTCAGCCCTGAGCAGCGTGGCAACCGCTTGCATGATGCAAGACCCAGCTCCTTGAGACCAGTTAACCCCGAGGACAGCACTCTGGGCCTGGGACCTGCAGGGGACCTGCGTGAGGCCCCGTAGTGCGAGGTTCAAATCAGAAAGTGCAAGTTCAAACCCACGCTCCGCCACAGTGAAGCAAAGGCCCCCACCCCCCGTCCTGAAGGGGAAGCCGCCGGCCCCCCAGGCAGGTGCTGAAGGCTCAGGACGTGACGGGCTGGAGGCCAACTGGCCACGTCCCCACCTGTGCGCACTTGAACAAGGGAGCTTAACTCGGGGTGCAGATTCCCATAGGGAAGGTCAATGTTCTCGAAGGCTTGGCAACCAGCTTAGGCGTTTCCAGGAAAAAAGGGGGAGCCCAGCTTGAGGCCATGGAAAGGCAGCCCCGGCGCTGAGTCAGCCTGCGTCACAGGCTAGAGCACGCCATGGCCAACAGCCGCTCTCAGCAGCCATGATTAATCCGGCATTGATGAAAAGCGTTCTCTACTCCACGGCAGGAGGGGACTTCGGGCAATGAGGCGTAACCACACACATCCGTAATGTACCTTTTCACGGGCACCCTGGCTATCCTGTCTGGGCCCTGCCCCCCAAAACAACTTACACCAACAGTGAAGAAGACGTGTGTGATCTCAAAGACTTTTCCTTCCCCAGAGACTTTTCTTTCCACAGAAGTATTTGAGTGTGAAATGCTAAAGATAACACGCTTTCTTAACTAGTTTGCCCTGTTCCACTGAGGGGCGACGCTAAGACCACCCGGCACCAGGGGCCGACAGCCCTTTGTTTGTGGGCGATTCTGTCCTTCAGGGGGCAGGTCCCGTGTGGGCTGGAAGGAAGCAGAGACCTTTGTGTCTCGGTCCATCGTTGGCTCATTCATTTCTTCACATCACATCTACCAGAACCCACTGCGACCCAGAGTCTGGCCCTGAGAAAGAGCTGGGGGTTGAATGAAAATTAGAGAAGATGTGGAGACTCTGCCTGGTCACTTCCGGTCGCTTCCTTTTCCACGTGGAAGCGCACAGGCCCAGGTGTGCCTGAGCTCACCCAGGGAGGTGGTGGAAGAACCGGAAGGGAAGCTGGACGACAGGATCCTCCCCGAGACTTTCCCTCTTCGGGGACCCAGCGCAGACCGCCCACTTCTAGAAACTTCTCTTAGATAGAGCTCTGGCCACCTGCAGAGCCAGCTGTCCCCCAGGATGACCACCCCAGGATCAGGACACTCAGGGATCCCCAGGTTCCCACGCCTGGTGGCTCCCTCAGCACAGCTACATCTTTCACGGCAGCCCAGTGTTGCAATGCTCAGCCAGATGAGTTAAGGGGGACACTGTGCCCGGCCAGCCCTTCCGGAAGCCAGAGTCCTCGGGGCCCTGAAATCCCCCACGCTGCTCTTTCCTTAGCATCAGGGTCACTTGCTCTCCCTATCACCCAACAGCACTAAAGAGAAGTGGAAATAGGAGGCCCCGGGCAGCTACCAGGGCCAGACAGGAGCCAGGATGGGCACCAGCCCCTTGGGGTGCAGGAGAGGTTGCAATCAGCCCCATTTTACACATAAGCAGCAGAGGATGGGAGACTTCACCCAAGGCTCCTTGTCGAACACAATTCATTTGATCCTGTAACAAGTTTTCAGCATCACAGTCCACATTTTATACCTGGACAAAGCAAGACACAGAAATCAGGGCAGTGGCCAGCTCCAGGCTGCACAGAAGTCCGAAACAGGGCTCAGACCCAGCGGCTCCAAGCCAGGCTGCTTGCTGGGGACACCGGGCTCCTGCATCTTCCGCGTCAGCTCAGCCTTGCACACAACTGAGCGGCTCGTTTCTCTCCGCTGCGGGCCGGTGACGCCTCCCTCCTCGCAGCAAGGGGGATCCCAAGGATTTCCCCTGCTCTCCTCCCACTGCGAGCCCACGCCTCGCCCAGTTATGCATGTTCTAGAAGCCCAGATTAATCACATCCACAGCAAGTCCAGGCTTGGTGCGCGGCTGGCGATGGGCCCGGGGCAAGCCCCTTCCCGGGCTCTCCTCTGCGATGCAAGCCACTGGGCAGGGATAGAAATCACTGTGTCCCTTTCCTTTTCCCTTACTACGACTCTAAAATGCAAACACTGCATCTATGTTACACACTTCCTAATGCAACAGACAGAGGTATTAATGTATTCATTTTCTCCCTCCTCCAAAAGACTCATCAGAAAATCTTTCATTGCACGCCTTTGATGTGCCTGACCCAGGAAAAATATTCCATTACTACTATTTGAAAGAATTTATTCATTCATTCCCTGACTCATGTACTTCTTCATAAATGAGTAGAGCTATCAATGAATGAATGGATGTCCCATGCCCAGAGCCTGGTAAGCTGACTGGTCGACCTGGAGGCAGCCTGAAGGTGAGGTACAGAGGTCTGGGGAACCACATGTGAGGCTGAGACTCGGAAGCCCCAAACCCTTGGGCAGATGGATGGACATCCTTGCACCTGCATTGTCTTATTAATTAAAAAAGACAGGAAAGTTCAAGGTCACCCTTGACTACAGAGCAAGACTTTGTTTTAAAAACAAACATCCCGGGCATTGACTGCTGCAGAAGCCACGGGCTATGCAGATCCCACAGGGCACCAGGCCAGGAAGGGGGAGAAAGCGGGACGCGAAGACCTCCTGGGCTATTTGTCACATCATGAACCTGTAACTTCAGGCAGGAAGTGGTGAGAACTGTGGGGGAGGGTCATGCAAAGCATCATGGGGGTTCAGTCAAAACTTCCAGGGACAGAGGACGCTGAAGAGGAGGGAGCGGCTGGCGGACCAGATCTGGCTCCCGACTCCCATGCGGACTGGGTGGAAGGGCCCCCCCCCCGAGCCACCACCACTGGGCACTGGCCTAGCAGTGTGTAGCCCACTCAGGGGCCTCACGGCCGGGGGCTCCAGATGGCCCAACTCTTTTAGGAAATGGCTCAGCCACATCCACAAGGTCAGGTGCAGGGGTTTCTCAGGGAAGAGCTGGCTGGCAGGAGTTACAGGTGACAGAGCAGGTGGCACCCTGACCCTGCGTTTCATAGAGACCAAGTCTAAAGAGGGCACAGGCTCCACGTGGTGGAAGCCGGGCTCAGTGCCACGCTCGTGTCTCAGATGAGGAAGCAGCGTCCAGGGAGGCGCGGTCTGTCTCCTGCAGCCCAGCCGGGGCAGAGGCGGATCCGGGACCCCTGTACACCCCGAGTTACAGCACAAAGCCCTGCCACACGACAAAGGGGGTCTGCCTGGCATGCGCACGGCAAAGAGGGCACAGGGCAGCCCCGCTCAGGGTCCATTCCCAAGCCAGGAAGATGGCTGCTCTCTGCACTCAGAGAAGCAGGGCCCACACTCTCTGGACGGGTGAGCTCTACTTTCCTGCCGCTGCTCACCTCGTCCCAGCCTCCCAGCCCGACGGCCAGACGCCAGGACCGCCGCAGGCCCGGGGGCTCCTCGCGGTCCGGAGCCATGGCGACTTCCCGCTCTACCGCCGCCACGCCAGGCAGCGCCTTCGAAAGCGCGCTCGAGACCCGCCCCTGGCTGTGGTCTCTCCCGACAGACAGTTAGAAAAGTCCACCCAAAGACGGGTGCCGCTCTGAGACGACCCCGAGCCTCTGCCACACAGATGTCCCTGAGAGGTGTGCTCTTCCCCGGGACAGACGGCCACGGTGTCGGCTGTCACCAGCGAAGGAACCACGCCCGAGTCATCACGGTGCCGCCCGAGCCCCAGTGCCAGGCGCTCTCCCGCGTAGTTATCTCCGACCCTCACCGGCCACCCTGCGAGAGAAAAATCATTATGCTGAAAATCTAAATGAGCAAACCAAGGGCTGCGGAGCTTAAATGACTTGCCAAGGTCACGGGCGGTAAGCTGCAGGGCCCCGCGGAGCGGCTGGACGCTCTGAGCCCCGTCCACAGCCCGGACCCCACGTTTAGGAGGAGTCGACTGGTTGCTTGCAGAACATGCGAATGGGCGAGTGAATCTCCAAGATGGATCTGCAAACCTTTGAAACCGTAAAGATGAGTCCATCAGAGAGACCAGGGAGAGGACACAGACTACTGAAAAAATCTTCGCCTGGACTTTTTTAACTCAATGAAACACAACGCAAGTAATTTTATAACTTGTGACCCACTCTCAGTAGCACAAAGACGTTGTAATTAAAGTGTGCTTCAGGGCAGTTTTCCAATAGCAGGAGAGCTGATGGTCCCTGGGGAGCAGCCACATGACCCTCTGTCAGCACACGGGACTTTACGGCACCTGCGCATGGGCCGGGACCTGTGATCATCTCCAGCAGGACACAGCAAGCTGGTGAGGCCCAAGGCCACGGCGATGCCACGCTTGACCTGCTCACGCTGTCTCCTGACACCCTCACCTGCCCACCGACAGGGGCTGCACGTGAGCTGGTCTTTGGTATCACTACTTACCCAATGGGATTCTGAAATATGTGCTTTGGAAGCCAGAACAGGTACACTAATGAAATAAAGTAATAAAGAACTAAAACTCTTCAAAGAGGCCGTTTTGAGCATTTTTCAAACTTGCTGTCATTTGAAAAAGTAAAACAAATGCTCTCTTGTGGTCTCCGAGTTGACTTTATCTTGAAAGGCAGGAAGAAGGTGGGGGGTGGAACCTCTTCCAGGTTAAAGGCCACCGTGTCCAGCCTGGTCTCACTCACCGAAAAACCCTGGTAGGGGTGGGATCTGGGGCCCCAGGAGCCTCCCACCCACAGAGCCTCTCCAGGCTCTGCACCCCCCTCAGCACACCCTCAGAGACCCTGCCTGCCCCACCCCCGCCCGCTGCCAACCTGCAGGGGCAGGCAGAGGCGCTGAGTCCCGGCCGGAGCGGGCCTGCAGCGCCGGGGAGTCCTTGGCAAACCACCAAGGGCTGCGCGAACCTGGCTGCTCCCCGGTGCCCGGCTCCAGGAATGGGCAGACAATCACCTTGTGTTTCCTCACCTTCCTTCCCCGGCTGCCAGGAGCTGGCCGTCTGGGAGATGCTGAATAGGCCATTTGTTAGAAGATCAAAGGGCCACCTGTGGGAAGCACCCCGCCGGCTGGAGCAGGCCCAGGCCGCATCCTCCCCGCCTGCCAGGTCCCGGGCTTCTCCAAACAGCCCACCTTGCCGGGCCTCCTTCGCCCCACCTTCGGGGCACGCTTCCTTCCAGCGGCACCTCACCTCCGCCCCAGCGCCTCCCTCTCCAAGGCCCTGCGCTGCTGTTCCCTTGCCACGCTGAGCCCTTCCACGCAGAAGCTCCCCGGCTCCTCGGGCAGCTGCGGGGCTCCTGGGCACAGAGCGAGCTTCCTGGTCACCGCCAAGTGCCCCTCAGGCTGCCGAGGGCCAGGCCAGCCGGGTCAGGCGCGGGCCCCGCATGGTGACACCAACGGTACGTGGCCTAAAGCAGAGCTGTCTCGTGCGCTCCCCTAAACGGCACTGGTGAGCAGCGGGTGACGGGGAGCTGCCCTGAGACAGCTGCAGACTGGGCGAGATCCGGAATGGAGCCCTGCGCCAACCGTGCACTGCCAGGGCTCAGTCTCAGCCACGCCCTGGGCAGCACCTGTGCCTGAGCCTCTGAGCTGTGCACACCAAACCGGGGCCGTCTTCAGAATGCCACCTGGTCCTGTCGCACACGCCAATCCCTGGCGTGACCCAAGATCTCCTCCTGTGACCTCCGCTCAGTCGCAGCCTCAAAGCCAGCGACCCGGGTCCCAGCTCTTGGGCTTTCCCGCCCGCTCTGCCACCTCTCTCTCTCTCTCTCTCATGTCACCTGAGTCCCTCGGGATGCCCCGGGTGCCCAGCAGCATCAGCTGCATCTCGCATCTCGAGCCTGGCCTGCAGCTCTCCTAGCAAGCGCGGGAAGTCGTGTGTGAGGCCTCTGGCCGGAACGACGGGATGTTGGGCCACTTCCTCCCTGGCCCCTCTGTCTCCCCAGGACCGTCTGCCCCACCGCCGGGCCCGGCCGTCCCGCCCTCCTCGGCCCTCAGGCCCTCCCTGTGTGTTCTTCTTGCCTCGTGGGATTCTCCTTCCCAACTTTGCTTTCTTCTTTTTATTATTATCATGACATAGGTATGTTTTATATATACATTATGGTCACACTCAACATTGAGAATTTGTACCAGTCTAAGACACAACTTAATTCTCATTTTCTCCCACTCCCTTATGCACTCTACCACCCCTCCCTATATACATGCGTCTGTCCCCGTTGTTTTACCGTCACACTTTTCCCCTCCCCCTCGTTCCTTACCCCTGACCCTCTATTTTCCTTAGGATGTTTTCTATTTTACGGTGACTTCTTTTTTTTTTTTTTTTTTTTTTTTTTTTTTTTTTTTTTGAGACAGGGTCTCACTTTGTAGTTCAGGCTGGCTCTGAGCTCACTATGGTGCCCAGGCAAGCCTCGAGCTCAGCAATCCTCCTGCCTCTGCCTCCCAAGTGCTGGGATGACAGGCGTGAGCCACCACGCCCACCACTGTGGTATGTGGTATTGATGGCTGGTGGGCGTGAGTCACCACGCCCAGCACTGTATGTGATTATCGGGGATCGAACTCAGGACCTTGTGCTTGCGAGGCAGGCGCTGGAACCACTGAGCTAACCCTTCGGCCCTTACGGTGACTTCTTAGTCCACATCTCTGCCCCAGACCTTCCCCACCAAGAAAGACTGCGGAGTCCCTGGCTCCAGAGCAGCACGCCTCGGACCGTGCCCATCTGTTGCATGCGGTGCTGGGTACACACAGGGCCAGCGCAGCCCATGCAGACACAGTGCCCACTGCCTGGCAGACTCTCGCTGCTCGCTACCCCGGTACCTGCCCCTCCGCCTTCTGCAGGACCTCTCCCACCGCCCCAGCCCGAGCCCCGCTCCCTGCGGGCCCTGAGCTCACGTGCGCTGCCCCAGTGCTGCTCGTGAATTCGCAACATGCCCTCAGGGGTGAAGACGGCGCGGCTTTACTCGGCACTGACTCTGGCAGGAGAGAGGAGACACAACTTCCTTCGCCACGCGGGACCCTCACCCGTGCCAGCTGCCCCTCAGGGGCTGGCCGAGGCTGAGCAGGCCCTGCCCAGGTCTGTCTGCCAAGGGCTTTGGCTGTGGGGAGGTCCTGGCGCTCAACCTCCCCACAGCTGCCCAGGCCCTGCCCTGCCCACAGCACTCGAGCGCCCGGTGGTCAGAGGCGAACACGAAGGAATCAGGTCAGCTCTCTGCTGCCCACCACTTACCCTGAGCCCGCTGGACCCCGCCTGGGCTCCTGCCGCCCCTCGGCCCAGCCCCAGTTTCCATACCACGGGAGCCGGTAGCAACCTCCGCTCCTGGGCACAGCTCTCCCCGGACGCGGAGGGGGTGCTCAGGGAACAGCCCAGGCCAGCTCAGGCCCTCTGAGAGCGCAGCCTGGGGCCTGTGCTCCAGGCTCCCCGGGACTCTGAGGGGAAGCCGGGCCCTCGAGCCGGGGCCTGGCATCTCCTCCAGCGGCCCAGCCTGTGGTGCCTGTTTCCTGTTTCCTGTGTCAGCATGACCTCCCTGATGGCCGACTCACGGGCGCTCTGAAGAGCTTGCTCCGCTCCCGTGGGCGATGCCCTCTCGCCACCTAGCTCCGGGCTGCACTCTGCCCTGGCACCGGGAAGCTCTGAGGGTGAGCTCAGCTTCCGGGAGTAGGTAGGCAGCGCTGGCCGGGCACCAGCAGGACCTTAGGCTGCGCTCGCAGAGGGCAGAGACCCATGGGGAAGAGGGCGGGACACACCCCCAGGTAGAGGCCCCGAGGGAACAGGCTGCCGCCTCCCCCACGGAGACTCAGGCAGGAGCGGGAAGGAGAGGACTCGGGAGCAGGCGTGGACGGTGACGGCTTCAAACCCCTGGCTCTGTTCCAGGCTTAGTCCTAATCCAATACAAAGCAGATCCTGAGTTCCAATTCTGCTGTGCTCCCGCGGTGGCCCCAGAAGGGTATGGCTGGAATGTACCCTAACACCCCAAGCCTCTGGTTTCCCTGACCACTCTGCACCCCGAAGAAGCTTGCCCTGAACTCAGACTTCAGCGTGATGAGAAGATCTTATAACACCCAGTCCTGTGCCTGGTAGAAATTGCCGTTTAGTTTCATGAATCGATAAAGGTGTGTTTGGATTAATACCAATATTTATTGGGGTTTAACAAGATCCCACACTGATGTGTATCTCTGAGCTTTATCTACATGTCCCTTATAGAGTTATTAAAACACCAAAATATACTTTTAATAATCACTGGGATTTTAATTAACACACAATAATGATTCTCATTCAATGCAGCGCCTCACATTCAGAAAGTAATTACTCATTCACGACACTTAATTTGAAGCGTTACCACAGATTTGTATCTCCTGAAGCCACAAGAACTTAGATCATAGCAATTCCTGTTAGAACTTATAGAGCAAGTTCACTGCAGAGGCAGCCTGGAGACCGGCCCGCGGGGCCAGGGCAGGGGCTCGCGGAGGGAGGCGGCGGCGTGAGTCCCAGGGAGGCACAGCCCGGTCAGCGCGCCCCGCCCGGCCTGCCCGGTCCCCACGGTGGGGCTCCCCCAGGGACGAAAGCCCATCGCCCAGGGCAACTTGGACAGTCCGTCTGTCCGAGCCTGTGTGTCTCCGACCGAGCGGAGAGGGCGGGGCGCGGCCTGGGAACGCCCCTCTCTCCCGCGGTGGCGGGCGCTGCCAGTCCCGGAGACGCGCGGGCTCGGGCTGGACGGCGCGGGGTTGGGGGTGGGAGGCAGAGGCCGGGACGCCCCACCGGAGGACCCAGCATCCCGGGCCACCGTGCCCCGCGGTGGGGGTCTCCCTGCCGGAGCCCCGGACTTGTCCCCATGTGCCCTCTTCTCGGGACGTGGCACGAGCCTCGTGGCTCCGGGTGCCCACAGGCTGGGACTTGGCCCTGCGGCCGCCCTGCAGCCGGAGGAGAGCGCCTGCCTCTCTCTGGACATCCCCGGAGCTCCCGGTGTAAGCAAAGGCCACCCGCACCCGGTGCCGCAGCGCCAGAGGCCCGCGTCGGGCTCCCACGGTCAGAAAGAGCCTGTTCACTTGAACATGCCCTCGTCACAGCCAGGAAGGGGACTCTGTCGGGCGAAGCAGATGCCCCGCGAGTCCCTCCCCTGCGCAGAAGCACCCACACTGACAGCCTCGCTGGCGCTGGCCGCGGCTCTCATCCGGGGAAAGTGCTGTGCCCCAGAGCACAGCCTGTGACCACATTCGGGCACCACTGGCATCTAATGCATAGGCCCCGGGGTGATGACCTCTGTCCCGAAGTCACAGCACAGCGTCCAGCCCCCATGACACAGACTCCCGTCCAGGGCGTGAGGAGCCGCAGTGCAGAAATCCTGTCCCAGGTTTGGACCTGTGCCCAGCAGCTCCATCGGGGCCAGCCAAGGATGGCAGACACTGCCCACATGCGCTCTTCACCTTATATGGGATAGGAACCGGCGTCTCCTATTCTGGAGATAGGGAAACTGAGGCTCACCACGGTTAAATAACCTGTGTGTGCTTTACACAGAGGAAAGTTCAACTGACCCCTCATCTATCTGCATCCGCGGTCTGGAGAGGACCCCACGCTGCACCCCAAGCCGGTGCTCGGAGGCAGCACAGGGACTGAAAGACTCAGGTCCTCTCTCCGGTACACCCTCCAGCCCAGCACGCACCGAGGCCACGAAGCCTGTCTGCGCCCGGCGTCCCTCGCAGTCCCCAGGGCCTCCGTCACAAGAGGGCTCGCCTTTGGGGGTGGCTGATCCCGAAGGGACAGCTTTCCTGCCAAAGGGCCCGAGCCGCAGGGCGCCCCTCCTGCAACGCTCCCTCTGCCCAGTGTGAGGACGCCGGCTCCCTCCCGGGCAGGCCGCAGCAAGCCGCCCCTGGAAGCCGAGAGCAGCCGCGACACCAGCTCTCCAGAGCCTCCCCGCGGCTCCGGCCTCCAGCTTCTGCTCCCTGTAAACCACCCAGCGCTCAGAGTTCTGTGACCACAGCACAAACAGATCGAGCCAGAAACCAAACTCCAAATCAGCTGAGGCTTAAAGGACCTCAAATTTCACTATAAACAAAACACCGGGGCACCGTGGGTCAGAGCTCCTCTTGGCATCTGCCAGGATGAACCTATTTGTAGGGGAAGCTATTGTTTCCCCAATTTTTGACTCGCGACAACAACGACTAGCTGGGGCTGTTCTGAACTTCACACTGAGCACAGGAACAGGCCGGCTTCCAGGAGACGCCAGGGAGGGAGAGATCCACGTCAGATCAACACGTGGACTTGGCTGTGAGGCACAAACCAGTTCTGTGCTGTTCATCTTCAGGGAGGGTCAGGGCCGCTGCCTTCAGGAACGCGTTCCCCTCGGATCACAGATTTGCAGGGTCCTTGCTGAACAGCGGTCTGAGCAGAGTCGCGGCTCACGTGGAAGAGGAAGGACCCTCGGTACGCTCTGTCCAAGTTCTGTGCACCGTATGGCAGGTGGGGAGACTGAGGCACACAGAGAGGCAGCATCCACACCAGGCAACTGGAGGGTGGTGACCCGCTAGGCAGCCGGATCACAACTTGGTGCTTTTCTCTGTTCTGGGACAGCCACCTCCCCCCCCCCCACACACACACACACAAACAAACACACAGAATCCTCCTTTGTGCATCCTTAAGGATTTGTTTCTGGCTTACAGCATTTACCTACTTTCACCTGCGACTGAAGGGAAGGAAGGGGATGGGACCGAATGTTGATTCTCCCTTTTGCACCATATCAATAACATCTCTTAGAATAAAGATGTCAAAGGCCTTGGGCATTTCGATGTGACTTTTCCCCCGAGTTTTCCTGTGTTGGAGTGTGATGGTATTGAGGTGGTAGGACTATCAGAGGTCCCGGGGAGACATTAGGTCCTGAGGACACCTCCTTCCTGTGGGAAGCACTAATGGAGGTCTTGCAGGAGAGGGTAAGCGCCCTTGGGGGTGAAATGTTGGAAGGAGCCCAATGCCCCCCAGCCTCCCGCACAGTTCCTAATTATGTGCTCAATTAGTTTCCTTTCTGAGGCAAGCACCCTGCACCAGGCATTTTCTTATAGCAACACAAAGCTGACTAAGACAGGCAGTGTGCCACCCAACTCCTACCCACCATCCACAACTGGAAAGACTGAAGGTGGGGCTATTTGCACGGACCGGGTGGGAGTGAGACTGACAGCAAAGAGCGGAAATGACAACCCCAAAAGCCAACTCAGAGATGGGGAGCACAGGCTGGGGTTCTGCTGGGACCAAAAGGAGAGACCCACGCACAGCAGGACAAGCAAAACAATCCAAGGCAAGAGATCTGGAGTATCCCAGCACGCAGTATCCACTTGTGCCAGAGAGCCACGGGTGCCCTGGTCCGACAGGAAGAAAGCACTCAGCCAAGGGCCAAGAGAAAACCACTCTCCTGTGACCTAGGAAGCCTCTCCTAGTGTTCGTCTTCATGTTCTGAGCATTCGACAGAATTAAAGAGACTGATGTGCTCTTAATTTTTTTTTTTTGTTTAGTTTAAAGACCCAATAAAAAATCGCCCTGGTATCCAAGCTAGAGGAGAAAATGATTTGGCATCAGATTTTTCCTCAACAGTCTAAAACAAAGCAGAGCGGCACGTTCTCCAATAGGCAAGAGGTTTAGTGACATGAGAATTTCTCCCTGCCAGGAGTATAAGACAGAGGACTCCAGGGAACAAATGAGGATTCCAAAAGCATAACCCTTGCATGGATTTGATGTGGGGGAAATTCACCTTGGAAGAAAAACTGTCAAGATAAACAAAAGCTATTGATAATATTGATGCTCAAGGTATGTCATATTCATTGAAACGATAAGCAAGAACCTGGAAATAAGTGAGCCCACATCCGCCCGTTGAGTTGATATTAATGCTTTTTAAATATGCGCTCAGTTGTTTCTCTGAAGTACTCTCCAGGCGTCCAGCCTTGGAGACCTTCAGGGTTTGGGTGGCATAGTGGTACTCGCGCTGCACGTCAGCGGCCTTCCCCACCCTTACACATCTGGATGGAGCCGCTCCCCAAAACCCAACACCAAAATGTTAAAAGAGCAAAGCACAAATACCCACAGTGCACGCGATAAGTGGAAGCTGTAAATATTTTCAAGTTGGTGGAGGTCGGGTTTTGACACCAGATGAGTGATGGGACAGTTTTTAGTTTCAGAGCTTTTTTGCTTTTCAGAATTACAGATGAAGGAAACCTATAAATAATACCTACAAGGATTGGTGAGGTGTTGGGAAATGACTTTATGAATGGAGGCTCCTATTCATAAAGTTTTTTGTGGTGTTACATTTCAAAGCCTCAAAAGGAAATAGTACATATATTTTTGTCTCAGAAATCCTGCTGCTAAACAGTGGCCCTAAGGAACTCATCACAGAGTTGTATAAAGTCCCCACTGTCAGTGGAGTCATGCAAACCAGTGGTAATCTGCACCCCACTTAGACGGAAAAGAAATATGGGCCGGGCAATAAAAATTACGTGGTAGGAAAATATTTAATTAAGTAGAAAGCTGATTACCGAAAATAGCATGTAGAAAACTTAAGCCATTTATTCTGTACAATGCCATTTTATAAAGACAAGAAACAAATATATTCAGAAATATATACAGAGAAGAAAGACTGAGAAAATATACAACCGAGATTTAAAGACAGTGGTCATCTCTGGGTAGGTGACTTTGTAATAATTATATTTCCATTTTTCCAAATGCATATCTTCTAAAGCTTCTGTAATTCATATGCTTATTTTGTTATGAAAACTAATAGCAAAAATGAAACAAAATTCATTTTTACAAAAATGAAATGATCTTATCAAGAAAATATAGAAATAGAATTTGGCACAGGCTGAACCCAGTTCCTTTCCAACCCTGAACACACCTTCCATTCCAGTTCACAGTAATCTAATCTTTCCTTCCTGTGACCTCACATTGGAAATTTTGGTCCACGAAGTGGAAGACGTGTTCAGAGTTGGAAAAGAAATCGCTAAGGGGCCTTTCCCAGCTGAGAGAGAGAGGCCTGGGAAGGAGACTGGCTCAGAAGAGGCAGCCAGGATGGAACCCGAGGCAGCCAGACTGTGTACACCCCGGCCCCACAGAGGTTCGGAGCCACACATGTTGCCCCAGCATATGGGTGCTGATGCGGAGAATCTTTAAGGGGCGGAGCCTTGCAGAAGGGAATCAGACCACGGGGTTCCACCATATTGAATGTGTCCAGGAAGTGGACCGGATTGGCTGGAAGGGCTTAGTTCCCACGAGACAGACTTGTTAGAAAAGAATGTGCCTGGCCACACCCCAATCCTGCTTACACACTCACACACTATCCTGCTTGCTGCTGACTCCCTCCCACTGCTCTGTCCTAGTGTCCCAGCTGCGCCATCCTCTTTGGGCTTTCGACCACCGGAAGTACTATGGACACCTCTCCACATCCATCAGGGGGCTACTGTCAAGATGAAACCCAAGAGCAAGGGTTGAGGAGAAATGAAACCTATGTGCACCGTTGGTGGGAATGCAGACGGCTGTAGCCACAGTGGACAACAAGGCCCAATTCCTCAAACCCTTAAAAGCAGAAATCTGTACAGCCCATTTTGGAGTACATCATGGCTTGAAAATGTGTCCCCTTGAACTTCGCTTGTTGCGACCCAATTGCAAAGGTGCTGGCATCAAGAAATGAGGCCCTTGCCAGGTGCAAGGTCAAGAGGGCTCTGCCCTTCCCAATGGCATCAGTACTATTCAGAAAGAGGGCTGGGAGGAGCTCTTCGCTGCACATCTACTGTGCGAGCCCACGGGTAGGGAGCACCGTCCGTGGGTGACAAACTTTCAGCAGCCACAGAATTGGCTGGTCCCTCGACCTGGGATTCACACTCCCCAGAGCTCCGAGCAGTAAGTTTCTATTGTTTATCCTACACTCAGTGTAAGACACCAGGTGACAGCCTAACGAACTAAGACACAACGCACACGCAACAGAATTGAAAAGAGTCTCAAAAGAGATGCTGGTGCACCTGTCACGTAGCAGCACTGCTCGGGACAGTCAGAGGGAGGACCTCGGATGTCCCGGGGGTGATGGGAAAGGAAACGCAGCCTGTTCATACAGAGGAATATTCCCCAGCCTCCCGGAGGAGAAGACTCCAACACGCACTAGGATACGCGCAAATTGTGAGAACATTTTCCTAAGTGCCTAAGTCACGGACAGATGGATAGCTGGCTACATTGTACTCCTAGGAAACACCCGAAGACCTCAGATACATAAGGACAGAAGCCACACGGGTGGTTTCCGGGGACCGGGGTAGAGAGCAGGAAGATGGGAGTTACTGTGTCATGGATACCGAGTTTCGGTTTTGCAAGATGAAAAGATTTATGGACACGGCTGGTGAGGACGGTTGTGCAGTGCTCTGAATGCGTTTAATACCAGTGAACTGCACACTTAGAATGACTAAGATGGTGAATTTCGCTGGCTGCATTTTCACACAATACAAAACCTCAGTAAGATAAACAAAACACACGTGTGAGCCTTCAGGGACTCACCCCAGGGAGGGGCCTCCAGCTCTTCCATCTTACTTCGGGCTCTGTCCTAATAATGTCGCTTATTCATGTCCCTGAACCTACAGTAGAGTTTGAGCCGATGGAGCGGGCAGGATGCGGTGAGATGTGCCGCGTGACAAGGTCACCGGCCAGAAGAGGTGAGAGAGGGCGGTTCGGACCACTCCACTTTACCAACGGGGAGCCTGGGAATCGCACGGAGCACCTCGAGTCACCAGGAAGTCCGTCCCCAGGCTGCGGCTTGAGGCCTAAATCCTTACAATCTCCTACTGAGCGCCTGCCTTTATGTAGCGACCTACGAAGCCCCAAAGGGACGGCAGTCTAAGGCTATTCCACGTCAGTGAGGAGCAGCCACCCCCTCTGCAAGCCACGATAATATTCCAGCATGTTACTCGCTCCTGTTCCCAAGGAGAACCCAGAATTCCAGAGAAAGCTGCCTCATGGCCACTGCCTCACAGCCACTGCCTCCGCCAGAGAAACTGCCTCTCACTCAGCCGGGGAAGACGGGAGGTGGTCGGCGTGCCGTGACCGAACGCGGCCCACGGTCGCCGATCTTAGCAGATTATCCTCCCCAGGCACCAGTGTCTACACAGGCACACGGCACACAATAAGACCTCGGTCGCTGATAGTCCCCTGTTCCGTGGCGGCCCCCAAATGAGGACAGCGCTGGGAAATTCCTACTTTCTAGAGATCATGATGTAGTGACATACAGTACGTAGTACTGGGTCATGATACAAACTACTCCGTTACTGGTTTATATATAAAGTGACACTGTATTTCTACTTATAAAAAAATGTACTGAAAACAGTATGGAGGCTCTTTTCATCAAAAACAAAATTAAAGGGCCGGAGATTTAGTTCAGTGGTCCCAGCATCTGCCTTGCAAGCACAAGGTCCTAAATTCGATCCCAGTAACCACATACAATGCTGGGCGTGGTGACTCACACCCACCAGCAATCAATACCACATACCACAGTGAGGGGCATGGTGGCTCATGCCTGTCATCCCAGCACTCGGGAGGCAGAGGCAGGAGGATTGCTGAGTTTGAGGCTTGCCTGGGCTCCATAGTGAGCTCAGGGCCAGCCTGAACTACAAAGCGAGACCCTGTCTCAAAAAAAAAAATAAAAATAAAAATAGAACCATTGTATGACCCAGCTATCTCAAGTTTGAATTTCTGTCTGAAAGAACTGAAATCGGTGTGTCAAAGAAACACACGCACATGATTTAGGCAGCACTGTTCACAGCACATAGAAATGGAGATGTCTGTCTTGGATGAATGGATAGGATAAACGTACCTTTGGTCGGAATGGAATACTACTGAGCCACGAAAATGGGCTCCAGTCATTTTCAACAATGCAGATGGAACTGGACGTCATGTACCAAATGAGTGAGGCACAGAAAGGCGAGTATTGTGCACAATCTTAAAAACTGATGCCACCGAAGCTGAGAGTGGCACAGAGGACACAAGAGGTTGGAGGGCAGGGTGGCCCCAACACTTGGGCACCACGTGAGCACGGGGGCGCTGCTCTAGGGTCGCTCCCTGAGGGTGGCACTGCCGAACCACCGTGTTCTCTGTGCCCCAGACAAGCAGGAAGAGAGGACCGGGATGCTTTTACCGCAAAGAAATGAATGTTCGAGAGATACGTGTTAACCCGACTCAAACTCTAGGCAATGTGAACGTATCTGGAAATACAATGTAAGCCCTTGTTCTTACTTACAATGTTTATGTTACAGTTTAAAATACATTTAAATGAAATTTAAAATAATCATAAATAGAATCGAAATAGCCACCCACTCACTCATTGAACACCGGGTTCCAGCGCAGCCAGCTAGCTGCATCTCAGCAGCATGAGTCTCGCGTGTCCGAATGACGGAGCCCGCGGCAGGGCCGGCCTGAGCCTGCCGTGGGCGCCACAGTCTGTGGCCCTCGCCTCGTGGCCCGTCCCTCGGCGAGCGTGGGCTGCACCTCCCCGGGAACTAGAGGGCATGTTGCGGTGTGTGCGAGGTGAATTAACTCCAAACAGAGCTGTCGTGCTTCTCCCGTGCACAACGACAACGACCCCCACTGGAAGCCACCCCCGTAACACTGAACCACCGGGAACAGAAGCCCGAGGTCGGGAATCCGAGGCCCCTCTGCCACGCCTGCGCCACCCCGTCACATCCAGCTCTCACTCCTCGGCCACGGTGAGGAGTCCACGAAGACTGGTGGTGGTCGCCCAGGCTCACACGGGTCGTAACCAGGGCATTGGGACCCCCTCGCCCTCTGCCCAGGCTCCGGCGTCACAGACACGCACACGGGCAGCGCTCGGCAGGGGCGGAAGGAGCGCTCCCGGGGCAGAGGAGGGGCGGTCCCCCCAGGGACACTGCACCCAGTGCGTGAGAAGCAGACGCCACGCCAACCGCACAAACATACCCAGCTGCAGGGAGGGCGGCAGGGGGCATCTGTGCAGCGAGTGGGAGGAAGACGGGAGGGGCCCTGGAAATGGGAAGCTGGGGACCCAGAGGGGGCCTCCAGCCTGCTTTGGGGATCTCTCAAGGTGGCCCAGCAGCACGGCGCTCAGCACCCTGCGTTCCTTAGCAGGGCTAAAATTTTCAACTTAGTCCAAACCAAGATGCCAGCTTCCCTCAGTGTCTGTAAAGAGGCTAACAGCCAATTTGTGTTAGTAGGAAATCTGTTGCGAACGTATCCACTTTGCTGCCACTGTATGTATGTTTAATGTTTCCCGTTAGGAATCATCTGTGCTACTGTTATATCCCTGTCATTTCAAGCTCTCTTCTCTTCCTTTCACGAACGCACCGTGCCAGCGAACATTCCAGCAGTTTTCATCGTTGCTTCCAGGCCTGGGACCCCGCTCCAGGGTGCGTCAGCTTCAGATGCATTCGCGGCTCCCTCTGCAATGTCCTTTCCAGCGGCCCAGGCCGGGGATGGAGCGGCCGCTTAGTAAAGGAGTGAAAATCCGCTCTCCTGTCCCTCCCAGTGATTCCAACTGCAGCCCTTCCCCGGAAGGCGGAGAGAGGGAGGAAGACACCCCGAGGGCGGAGAGCTGGGGCCGCCGGAGGGCCCCCCCCCCGGCCTCCCACCCTCTGTGGGCGCGGGAGAGACACCAGCTCTGGCCCCAGCGGTTTTGGGCACAGAGACCAAGCGCGTACTCTGAAGAACGTGAGGAAGAGGGAGGAGCTGGGGCAGACGCCATGACGGCAGCATTCGGACGAACGAGGCAGAAGAGGGCTGGCACTGCCCGGGCGGCCTCGGGGACGGACTCCAAAGGACGGGGGACACGGAGCAAGGCAAAGACAGGCTCCAGGGGTCACCGTGGGCCCGCTGTGTGGGTACCAGGAGCACGGCCTCCTCAGAGCCCGGAGATCAGAGGCCTGGGAGCAGAGGGCTGGTCAGCGCCTCCCTCCCGGTCTGGGCTGGACCCCGCAGGCTGCCTCCAGGTCCCTAAACTTTTCTTGGGCAAGCCGGCTCTCATTTGCAGCGTACAGGTCTGACTAACTGGCAGCCCAGTGCCCCCTCTTAGCTCAGAACTGGGGTCTGTTACAGGACGTGCAGCTGGACCCCCAGGGCACCGTGCAAGCTAGAGATCCAGCAGGCCCGGATGACGCCTTCCGGAGCAGAGCTGCGCTCAGACTGCAGTGCGGGTGTGTGGCGGGGACGGCGGGACGGCCGTGAAGGGGGGGGCAGTCGCGACGGGGTGGCCGTGGGGAGGCGACGGTGCGGACGGTAGAAACGAAGCTACGTCATGGCGATGACGCTGTGGATGGGTGGCCCCTGCAGCTCCCGTTTCCGGAGAAGCCGCCCCGTAGGAACAAGCAGAGACGCTGAGCTTCGGCGTCTGGGGCCCGGGCAGCAGTCCTTCCGAGGGAGGCGCGACCCAGGCCGGGGCGGAGCTCAGTGGAGGCCGCGGGCCCGGCGTGCGCGCAGGCCGGACTCCATCCTGGCACTGACAACACCAGAGCCGACCACCCCGTGTGTGGCTGAAGGACTCGAAACCCAGATGTAAGGTGATCCTCGCTCCTCGATAAAGAAACCCAGAAGCGGGGCTGAGACCCAGCGCGGGGAGCTGGAAACCGCACTCGCTCCTCTGCCCTGTGTCTCGGAGGAGCAGGTGACCCGGAGACAGGCTCGGCAGGGCTGCCGGCTCAGCACCTCAGCGGCCGAGGCAGGAAGCGCGGGGCGGGGCGGCAGCCTCTCTGCCCTTATCTCCTCCAGGGCTGCTCTCCGAGGGGGCCAGCAGCGAGGCCGCCACTGTCACCTCACTGCCGCTTATCAGGACATCTGCACCTCCCGGACCAGCCCCACGGGCTCAGCAGAGCGACTTCCTTTACAAGCCTTGTAAGCGCCACAAATTAAAATGAGGCGCCCTAGGCGGGTTCTTGAAAGAGTTCTCCCTGTAGACCTGGCCTGCAGCAGTGGCTACGGGGAGCCACAGGGAGCAGGCAGCTTATCCTCCACCATCCGGCACACTCCTGGCTGTCCTGCAAAGCCCAGCTCAAATGCCCTCCCACAAGAAAATTTCCCGTCTTCCCCACCCTTAGCTATCATCTCACTTAGTTGTAGTTATTTAGCTTTGTCTCCTTCTCTCTCACCAGACTCTAAACTGGAGGATAGAAACCTTCTCATGGTACAAGTATTTATTTATACTCATAAATATATATATAAAATACATTCACTTAGAACAGATGTTGACCTTAATTGAGAGCGATCACTACTCTGCGATCTTAAACAAGTCTCCTTTTCGGAACCAGTTCCCTCATCTGTAGAAAGAGGGAAAATATGCGTCTTCATCACTGAGGAAGTTAAGAATCATCTCGAGGGCCGGAGATTTAGCTCAGTGGTTCCGGTGCCTGCCTCGCAAGTGCAAGGTCCTGAGTTCGATCCCGGTAACCACATACAATGCTGGGCATGGTGGCTCATGCCCACCAGCAATCAATACCACATACCACAGTGCCGGGCATGGTGGCTCACGCCTGTCACCCCAGCACTCAGGAGGCAGAGACAGGAGGATTGCTGAGCTCAAGGCTTGCCTGGGCTACATAGTGAGCTCAGGACCAGCCTGAACTACAAAGCGAGACCCTGTCTCAAAAAAAAAAAAAAAAAAGAATCATCTCGAGCACTAGAAACAACAGCCACCCACTTCTCATGCTGAGCATAAGGCCCAGCACACTGAGATTCCCAGCCAGCATCATTTAAAGGAAACCCTGCACCATCGAAGGGCAACGAAATGCTGAGGTTTCACTTAATACATGGTGTTCAGAAGAGCAAGGAGGGGTCTGAATTAGGAAGAGCCTCGGTTTCCCCAGTGAAGAAGGGACCTGGGCGAGACCTAGCTAGATCCTAGCATCCCTTGGACCAGCAGCAGGACTACATTTCCCAGGATCCTTTGCTATTGTGTTAGCACTGAGTCCAAATTCATTACTCTTACACTTTGCCTTCTTTATTAAAGCCTTTGGGAGTGGACATAACTCTTTATTGCTTTGTAACAGAGAAGGCTTTTTTTTCCCACTCTGTAATACTTTGCTCCTCATTTGTGAGACCCCATCAGAATTTCCTGTACAATCCATTTTCCCACCAGTCCTCCAGTCACAACCATTTAACTAATCTCAAGGAAGTTTCCCATTTGCCCTGCAGCTCTGAACGGCCGGCCCTTCACGTTCCACTCGTGGCTACACGAGCCACTTCTGGGCGTCATTCCGAGTCCCTCCAGCCTCTGCCTGTTGCCCAGTTCCCATGCCACTTCCACGTTTGCAGGTATTTGTTAGAGCAACAGCCCGACTTCCGGGAGCCCATTCTTGTCATAATCCACGGCTGCTGCTGTGCTGTGCCACATCTGGGTACCTTATAATATACACAAATTTACTGGTTCACATTTCTGGACCCTAGAAGTCCAAGACTTAGGATCAGGCCTGCTAAGCACGTTCTCAGTCATCAGAACATGACACACGGCTAGGACAGAGCGAGAGAAGGACAAACCCAGCTGTCCTAAGAGCCCACTCCGGGAATGAATCCACTGTCAAAGCAATGGCACGAATCTATGCAGGAGGCTCTACCCGGTCTCGTCTCACAGGAGGCTCTTTCTCTTGTGTTGGAGGCCATCTTCCCACCACTTGAACTCTGGGTGACACATTCAAACACAGAAGGCCATCTGGGTTCGGGCCACTTGCAGAGAAGTGCACACGAGGGCACCTTCTTTCCTAAGCCCAGATCCAAAGTGCCTCCTCCAGCCTCTTCCTTCTCTGTCCTCATAACTGGAGCTGCAGGACTTAGAAACACATGATAGAAAGAGCCCAGTTTCCCAAGCTAATTCTTAGAGCAGATTTACCAGCACTCAGTGGACTCTAATATGAATGAAAAATTCACATCTACTATGGTGAGTAAAACTCCAAGTTATTGTCATAGCGGCTACTATTACTCATGCTGGCGGATATAGAATAAGAGAGACCAAGCAGCCGGGTGTGGTGGTTATGCCTGTCATCCCGGCACTCAGAAGGGCAAGTTCCAACCCAATCCGGGCAATTTAGTGGCTTGGTAAGGCCCTGTGTCAAAATTTTAAAAATAAAAGTTAAATAAAAGCTACAGATATAGCTCTATGAAAAGACCTAGGTTCAAAGCATACAGACAAAATAAATAAATAAGAGGCAGTACAGGTCTACACATTTCTTACAATGCTAAAACAAGTGCTGTTTGTTTATCAGCAAAGTGGAAAAAAGTGAGGAAGCAGATGTAGAGGGGATCACCACTGGGTACCTGGGCCACACAGAGGTCATTCATTACTCAGGACTTTCCCCGTGACCTCGGAGAGGCCAGAGCCAGGGACTGCCTTGCCATCCCTTCATCTGTCTTCCTAAGGCAGTGTCTGTGGTAAGGACACAGGCTCTGCTCCACCACAGTGCCCTGCCCGTATGGAGGCGCTCAGCTGTCCCTCTCGGTTCATAGGTCACCAGGTTGCACAGCATGTCTTTCGGGTTCGTGGGTCACCCAGATACAAGGAGTCACTTCTGATGTAGAATTCCAGGGGAGAGGCTGGAGTGCACACCAACAGCATTCTGTATATTTCACCTGTGACTGGGTGCGTCCAAAATGAAAAACAGAATAAAGAAAGAGATAAATTGAGAAGAGTCAATGAGTTTGCAAGCAGAAAGGAAGGGAAGAGAGAGTCTGGAAACTTGGAGGTCTTTCTAGGATGGGAAAAATGACTGCCCCTAATACTGAATAGTTAGAGATGGGACTGTAAAAGATCTGAGTGCCAAAGCCTTAGCCTATCTTCTTTTCCTTGTCTCTTTCTTATTTTTTTTTCCTGTGTATGAGGGCTCAAACTCAGGACTTCGCCCTTGCCAGGCAGGCACAGCACACCTGAGCTGCATCCCTGACCCCTTAAGTGGTCTTCTGAGCAGGACAGAATGACTTAAAGCAAAGATCAGAACAAGAATGAGGCTTGGACTGGGATTAGGCAAAGCCAGTGCTGAGTGGCTCTGCCTCAGCTGAACAGTGCTTACACACCGACTTCTCACGAGATCATCCCGCGAGACTCAGGCCCGGAATCTCCATCTAAGCAGTAAGTGCTGGGGTTGTGCTGGAACTTATGCAGAGGCCTAAGGATCAATGATATCAGGAAGATGACCCAGGAAGAAATCACTTCTTAAGAATTCTAAATATTAGCAAGAAAGATACAACAAAGAGTTTACAGACATTAATCTAGAAAGTAATCCAAAAACACTAAAAATAGCAAAAAAAATCAAAATGAGAAAAACCCAAATGAGACCCAAACCCACAATCCCCAATCTCCAAAGGGGAAAATAGAAACCAATGGAAAAGACCACTCTGAAACACAACCCTTGGACTCCCTGAATTGACAACAAAAGAGGAACTGGAAAAAATGAAATTGGAAATAATCTCTCAGATCACAGCACAGATGATGAGCAGGGTTAACAACACAAATAAAAATAATAGAAGATCTCAGGAACATGATGGAAACTCAGCATAGAAAACAAATGGGATCCAATAAACAGATTCAAAGGGAAATTTGAGAGATTAAAAACTCCACTGAAAGCTTACATAGTAGAGCTGGTGAATCAAAAGGCAGAATTTCAGACACAGAAGACAGGATTACAATTAGTGACCAGGAAAGGAAAGACTTCTTAAAAATAGTGACTGCGAGAAATCAATCCAGCAACTGCTGGATGATCCAAAGAAGAACAACTTAAGACTGATCAGAGTCAACGAAGAAACAGGAGAGAGTACAAATGACATTAAAAAAAAAAACTGTTCACAGATTTAATGGCAGAAAACTTCCCAAGCAAGGGAAAGGAATTTGACATACAGATAAGTGAAACATATAAGACTCCAACTAACCATGATCAAAAATTCCACATCTAGGCATGTAACAGTCACAATATCAAAATCTCAACCAAAGAGCAAAATATTGGAAGCAGTTAGAGAAAAGAAACTGATCTCGTACAAAGGAAAGCCCATCAGAATTACAGCAGCAAGGGAATTAGCAGAAAGAATCAACAATTAGGATCTCATCTTATTAAAAAGCTTCTGTACAACAAGAGAAACCACAGAGCAAAAAGACATCCTACAAGTAGGGGAAAAGTGTTTACCAGCTGTTCCTCAGACAAATAGCTACTATCTAGAATATACAAAGAACTTTAAAAAAAATCAACTCCTCCAAATTTAAAGACCCAATCCAAAAATGAACAGACACTTTTCATCTGAGAAAGGAAAGGCAGTGAAGAAACATATGAAAAAATGTTCAATATCATTGACTGATCATTCAAGAGATGCAGATGAAAACAACACTGAGATCCCATCTCACTCCAAAAAGAATGGCTGCTATCAAGAAATCAACCAACAACAAATGCTCGTGGGGCTGTGAGGAGAAAGGAGCCTTCTCCACTGTTTGCAGGAATGTAGGCTGGAACAAGCACTGTGGGAATCATTATGGACACTCCTCAAAAAGCTAGAATTAAAGGTCCCATTTGACCCTGCTATTACCCTGTTGGGCATAGTCACAAAAGAATTAAAAAGAATCAGACCACAACAACATATGCACACCCATGTTTATAGCTTGTAATAGCTAAATTTTGGAAATAGCCCAAATGCCCATCAACAAGAGACTGGATGAAGAAGATGTTGCATTTTTTTATAAAATGGAGTATTACTCAGCTATAAAGAATGATAGGTTTCAGTCATTTATATTCAAAGGATGTATCTTGAGAACATACTCATAAGTGAAATAAATAAGACACAGATGTTATATACCATATAATTTCTCTAGTATGAGGAAACTAAAGTGTAAATGAGGTCCAAAATGTATGATATGTATTATGAAATAGGAAGAAAATGTTCAAAGGAAAAAGGGAAAGGGGGTTAGGGGAAAATAAAGAAACGTAAGAAAGAACTTGATAGGAAAAAATGGAAACAAAGTTTATGTATACAGGGGTTTGGAGGTGGTAGGGGAAAGAGAAAAAATGAGAATGAAGAAATGACATGTACAGGTACAAATTTTTAATATTGAATGTGATCCTAACATATAAGTAAAATGCACCAATAAACTCAATTTAAAAAAAAAGAATGAGACTTTCTTTTAAGTCTTTCAACCCAAGGAAATACTAGAAAATAGGAAGAGAAGATACAGAAAGGCACACAGAGACAGAACAGAAACAAAACCCTGGGAAGAGCCTGGGAAGGGCTCTGGTCTTGGGTACCAGGACGCAAAACCAGGCAAAGCAGGCTGATCAGAAGTGACCAAATTCTTGAAGGGTTGCATAGCCAAAGAAACCAAGACTGAATTGTAAAAATTATTTCCCTATTCAGTATTTAAATAACATTTGGTTCAAAAGAAAAATTAGGAGAAAAACTTTATGACCTTGCTTATGTAAAGATTTCCTAAATGCAACGCTAAAAGTAACAATCGTTAAAATAGAAAGATTGATAAATTTGACTTCACCAGTTTCTGTTCTTCAAAAGACTCTATTAAGACACTTTAAAGGATGAACCAAATATTTAGAGGAAAAAAATCTTTGTAAATCACACATCTGAGAAAGTACTTCCATTCAAAATATATAAAGAATTCTCACAGTTTAAAATAAGAAAACAACTCAATAATAATGTGGGTAAATAATTGATATCATCAAAGAAGGTGTATGGGAACCAATCACATGAGAAAATGCTTGATATCATTAGTCCTAGGGAATTGCAATCAAAACCATAGCACAATACCACCGCACACCTATCTGAACGGCTGGAATTAAAGAGATTGCCAGGTACTGCCAAGGAAAGAAGGGTTGGTGACCTACAGATTTGAGGTGGGGTGGCAAGTCGTCCTGTGGCTTTGGAAAGAAGTTTGGCGAATTCTCATGTAGTTAAACACACACCTTATAACGCCATATTTTCATACGATATGGGGTTGCCTCAACTGGCTTGGACCAATAGAGATCTCTCCTGGTAGTGGGGTCGCCAGGGCATGAGCTGCTTCTGATGAGGGAGGAAGAGCAAGGAACACAGAGCAGCTGCCCCTCTGCTGCTTCCTGTGGTGCTGCCTGCCCTTTGGCTGCTGTCTGCAGTGAAAGCATCTCCAGGTTCCCTTCCTGGGGCCCAGTGAGGAAAACGAGACCCAGGACAAAACCAGAACCCGTGGTCCACAGACAGTCCACATCTTGGGTGGATCAACCCCATGGAGACCAGAAGCCAAGCTAACGGTGTAGAGAGCTCCTTGCTGCTGCGCCCTTCCAGATGGACACTGCTGTTCTCAAATGAAGACCTGGGCCACACCGGCAGGTGAGTGTGAAGTGGTCCCAGCTGGAGGAACATGAGCCCGGGCCGTGGAGGGATCAGGCACGGCCTACCGGGGAGGTTTGTTTTTTTTTTTTTTTTTTTTTTTTTTTTTTGAGACAGGGTCTCGCTTTGTAGTTCAAGCTGGCCCTGAGCTCACTATGTAGCCCAGGCAAGCCTCAAACTCAGCAATCCTCCTGCCTCTGCCTCCCAAATGCTGGGATTACAGGCGTGAGCCACACACCCAGCACTGTGGTATGCAGTACTGATTTCTGGTGGACGTGAGTCACCACGCCCAGCATTGTATGTGGTTACCGGGATCGAACTCAGGGCCTTGCGCTTGCAAGACAAGAGCTGGAACCACTGAGCTAACTCTCCGGCCCTACTGGGGAATTCTTGATAAGAGCTTCATTTTGCATATTCTGTAATTAGTAGGAAGAGGTAGGAGGTAGGGGGACTGAAATCCTTTAAGAGTTGGAAATCTAAAGGTTCAAATAAGCTGAAGGGAATATTGCTTTCAAGAACAGCCTGAACTGTAGACCGAGCTGTACGTGGCCACCTGTAACCAGGCAGAGAGAGCGGTCCTCTAGAATGGGAGACCACAGTTCCCCTTCTACACACCTTGCACTGTGCAGGCCGCCAAAGGGTCCACAGACTGTGAAGCCAGCGGTTTCGGGAAACGCTCTTTGAGTAGCTGCACAGCCTTTCCTGCTTCCAGACAGCGGTAGAGCGAACACACCTACTATCTCCTAGGGTTTCCACGCGGTCAGACAGGAGTGAGTCTGTCCTGCGAAGAGAGCTTCTCACCCCACACAAGACAAAGCCCCAGGTCTGGCAACCATGAGGGACTGCCCTACACATTAGGGGACATTTTAGCACCATCCCTGAGCTTCCCTTTGCAGGCACCAGTGGCAATTGCACACACGCACAAGTTGTGGTCACCAGCGTTTCCAGACATTGGTAAATGAGCAGGAGTAAAACTGCCCGGTGGAAACTAACCCACATCCCTTAGGAAAGCGCGGGTCTCATCTCAAACCCTCGGGTCCCGTGTGGCTTAGAACCCAGACAGTACTGCACTTTAGAAAAGTAGATGTGTGGTGTCCCCATCGCAGCCCCGGACCTCTAACTCCCCGACATGACTAGGCCCGCACTAGGCAGGATGAACGAAGATGATAAAAGCGATCGCCCTGGTTCGGGTCAGGCTTTGCTGCCAAAGGAGCTGGCTCTAAATCGTCGAAGAGACGGCTTTGGGAGCCTCTGGGTTTCAGAATGACACAGGGGCCCGTGAGGAAACTGCCACCCAAAGAGGCCGAGGGGCGCGCCACAGTCACGTGACTGCTGCAAGGCCAGGCATCTCTGTACCTCGGTGGGGCAGACTCCGCCCAACCCTTCACACCCCCTCTCCCGCCCGCCTCGAGCCCATCCGGGCCCCATGCTGGTGGAAAAAGGGCCCAGACCCAGGTCCGGGGCCCCTCACCGCGTCCTCGAGCGCCCGGCTCCACCAGCTTCCCCCTGGTCCCTGGATGGGCGGGCTGCTCAGTCTCGGTCCCTCCAGTGTGTCTCTGCGTGTGACCTGTCCTCCCACGGGGCAGCCCGGAAGGCGACAGTCACTAAAGTGAGAGGCCCAGGGATTCAGGAGAAGAGAGCAAGAGGTGAGCCCTGACACGCACACAGCCGGAGCCCAGCTGGGAGCCGTGAGCGCCCCTTGTCGGGCTCAGGGACACAAAGGCCCGGCTTCCCTCCGACGGCAGCTCATGACACCCCGTTCCGGCCGGATGGCGAGACTCCATTTCTACGGCACGCTCCGCAGGGTCAGTTCTATTTACTCAAATATTTGTTCCCAAACACCGAGCTGTGAAATCCAGCCACCCTACTGACACTGGGGACACAGATTTGCCTCCAGCACAGGAAGCGAGTCGTCAACCTTTGCAATGGGGACCCATGGGAGGACCAGAAGCTCCATGGGGTGCAGGCGCCCATGGTATCCGGCCATCTGGGGGGCCCCTACTTCTCTCACTGCTGTGGAGGCAGGGGAGATTTTTTTTTTCCAGAGCTTGGTAGAGCTCCATATGGTTGAGATCAAAGGTGTTGCTGGGTGCATGGTTCTGCTTTATTTCCAAGCACTGCTGTTAATTAGAAAACAAGATCAGAGGCAGTATTAAAATCCAATTAAATTGATATGAACAGATTGCCAAGTGATGTTCACTAATGTATAATTGAGCACCATGCAAATTTCGGCGGCTGGCTTTTGTTTTCTCCCCCCACTCTCCAGAATGAGTGATGAGGCTATGAAGTTTTCCTTCATTGTAAAAAAACAAACAAGTTAATGCATTGATCTAGGGGGTATTGCCCTGGTGATTGATGACAATGAGAGAGGAACAGGAAAGTGCGGCTTTTGGGAGGGAGGGCCAGGCTGCGACTGAGCCCACGCTCCTCCCTCTGCGTGGCTCCGCACCCATTCCTTATGCCGGGTGGCAGGCCCCGTGTTCTGTTGACATTCCATTGTTAATGATCCAGAAAAAGTTTCTCTGGATTTAAAAGATGGATTGAAAGCCAATTTTGAAAGTTGGAGGATGAATACCTCCGATAAAAAACAGTCCTGTGTTCATGAAAGATGGGTTTTCCAGTTCATTTGTTGTTTTGCCTTTGTGCAGTAAAAGGAAAACTTTGGCTGTCATTTAGACTTGCGAGCAAAATCCCCCGGAATACAGAACCTGGGGACCAGGTAGATGGGAGGAGACCGGTTTCGCCAGAAGAGATAAGACTGCTGCTTCCCGGAGAGGAGCCGCGAGCAGACGTGTGTCAGGAGCTACCTCTTGTTGCAACATCAAGCGGTCTCCTTGCTGTGGACCCGGCAAGTCTGGGAACACATCGCCAGGGCCAATGTGCCGTCAAGGAACCCGGAGAGACGGCGCAGAGCATGGCAGTTTCTACATATCCAGGACGCACGTGTGGCATTTGCGGTTCTGTTGTAACGCCCTACTGCGCTCCCTGAAAAGGAACCCTGATCAGCCTCCTCCTGGAATCGCAGTGAATGTGCTGGGCATGGAGGAAGACTTAAGCACAAGACCCTCTCTTTGGCCTGCAGACACCGGTCAAAGGGCAGGAAGCATCAAAGGAAGCAGCAGAGAGGCAACTTCTCCGTGTTCCTTGCTTTTCCTCCGGCATCAAAGCCCCGACTGTGTCTGTGGAACCGGCCTGCTCACCAAGCCGCTCATGCCCTGGTGACCCCACTACCAGGAGAGATTTCCCTTGGTCCAAGCCAGATGAGGCAACCACATACCTTATGAAAACAATGAGTTTTGATAAAAGACATGTGACCCGCTTCTGGCCAATGAGGTGTGATGTAAGGAATCTCTCCCAGGGACTTCTGGGAGTAGTTTTCCTGGATGAAGAGAAAAGGCTCATAGGAAGTAAGAATTGCTTTGGCACCATCTTGCTACCAGCCTGTGGGTGAAGCTGGCACATCAAGCAAGACCAGGAAGGTCGTCAAGGATCAGAACCAAGCTCTCCTCTACCCCCCTAATAGTCAGTCTCCAAACCCACACACCTTTGGACTATTCTCCATATGATGAAAACGCCTTTATTACATGAGCCAGTATCAGACAGACTGTTAAACACTGCCGGCTGAAATCCAACATGTCTAGAATGAAACGCCGAACAGGAGGGTAAATATCGTCTCTTGTGAGACCATGAGTGCTTCCTGGAAGATCTAGGTCTGAGCTTCCACGTTTATCACACAGAAGAGAAGTTTGGCTGTGGCTGGCTGGTTGTTTAGCTGATTCTCTTAGGATCAAGCCTCCCCAAAGGGCTGGAGAACAGGATCCAGCCCATGACAAGCCCTCTACTCAGTTTTATAGGGAGGGAAAGACAAAGACACTTGTTTCCTGTTTGTCCGATTCAAGTCACTTTTACTAAGGTTAATTCCCATCCTGGGAAGTTCGTCCATTTTATTCAGTGGCCTTCACTGTATTCACAGTTGTGCCTCTTTACCAGGAATTTTGAACTTTACTTTCAAATGTTACCTGCAAAATCTAAATTATACATTGCAACAGGAAATAGAGCAAATGCTCCTTTGGAACCTGTTTAAGTGATCATGTAGAAATTCCTCTACTTTCACATCTAACGCTTGATTTTCTTTTTTTACAATTTATTTTCAGATGTGTTTCATATGGTTCTGTTTTTATTCCTCAAATAATGACTGCATTTTCCTCATCATTTTCCTAACTTCTAACTATCAAGGCATGAAGTAAAAATCCTGGAGAGAACAAACATTCAAGCATATAGTCCTTAGAAGAAAAATATTACTATACACATAAGATTTGACAGTCATAACAAAGCTATAAATGTTGGAGTTTTATACCACCCCAATGAATTTGTTTGTTGTAGGCCACCATATCAGCTTTGGCCATAATAATATGTATAATGTATAGACTTTGTCTCAAGCTTTACATAAGATCAAATGGAAGTGAGCTCACTCACCGTGAGCTCTCTCACATAGATGACACTGTCTGGATGATGTTATTAAATTGAAGTAACATATAATTCATAAGCAACCCAAATATGTACCACTGGTGGAACTTGGGAAAAATTTACATCGGGGGGCCAAACATCCTGTGAATTGTTAGGTTCCCCCCGTCTCGTTTAAATGAGAACTCTGTGTATAATAGATGGGTGAAACAGCTATTAGCATTTAAAGGGAAACTTTGCTTATCGAGAATCATGCAGTTGACTTTTGTTTTTGAGCATCAAGTATGGGCACCGTGATCTTAACGAGAAGACAGGAAAGAGACGTCAGTCCAGTGGCCCCCCCTTAGCATTTCCCAAATAACACCTCACTGAGACTAGGGAGTGCAAGATATGAGGCATCTCTTGCAATCTTCCCAAGCCTCCTGGCTACATTTTAGGTTCCCATTTTGCTGATGGGAAGTTGAGGCTTGGAAAATTCAGCAGCTTTCCCATTTGCCACCATCAAAGCTGTGGGAAGCCAACCAGCATCCCTGGCTCATGAAGGGAGCCCCGCTCTCCCCACCTCCCTCCATCGGTGTCCAGAGACTAAGCCCACCAGCCAGCCTGACCTGCACCCACCCAGCACCCAGTGCCAGGCAGGCACCACAAGCTGCATCTGGTGAATGCTCGGAGGACTCCGGCCACCAGACTGGGTTGGGG